>JANHFO010006697.1:413317-425789 GCA_032468095.1 Pareas carinatus | reverse complement strand
CCTTACTTAATTTTTCTTTTTGAGATGCCGTCATATTTTTAGCTATTATTTTCGTCTTCTGTTGATTCACCTTAAATGAGAAATAATTTGCTCTAGTTTGGATCTATCTTTCTTATGCGATTGAAACTGCAAGGAATGCTGTGGATTCTTGTTCTTCGTGGAGACTAGAAAATATGCCTTTTCTGTTACTGCCTCAGACCTGTGGAATAATCTACCCCTTGAAGTAAATATAAGGGGTAGACATTTAAGAAAAAACTTTAAATGAATATCTTCTGTAAAGCTTCAGTATCTTCTCTACTGAGAGTCGCTATTAAAATTTATTCGCTGGTTTATTTATTAATTGTATTCTATAATGTCTGTTATGTTTTTGTGGCTTTAAATGCTGTAATTATTGCAAGCCATCCATCATCCATACATACAATTGAGGAGACATAGAAGTGATACTGAGTAGTCAAATAAATAAAATCAGTATTATGCTATATAAAACCTGAATGCTAAGGCCGTTTTGTTGTATTATCCCAATTACACTCCATTTTAGTTTTATTACGTTTTTTTAAAATCCTAAGATTCTATGATGTCACAGAGCTGTGTATGAGCTCACTCTGTTTCCAGGAGATCTAAACAGTCTAAATAAATACCTCTCCAAGCCAAACTGATTTTTCCTTCTGGTCTTCAGCAGCTTTCTAGTTCTCCACAATGATCAGTGGCCAGTCTTCTATAATAACTGTTGCCCCAGGAAAATCTTGTATCACAAAATCTTTTTCTGTGTCCACAGAGAAGATGGGGCGCCTTCCCTTAGGTTCAGTTTCTCCCTATGTCAAAACAAGCTCTGGTGGAAGCATGGACCCCATGAAATTCTATTGCACCAGCTATGGGGCGGCTTATGGTAAGACGTTAACCGATATAGAAAGTTCTCCCCAGTTTATCTAAAAACTAGAATTTGAACCTTGTTTTTTTTTTACTTTGAATTGGAAGAATGTCCAATATATAATTCCTCCCAAATAAAAGCTAGAAATTAGTAACTGTGGCTCATGTGCAGAGAGGAAAGGACAAATTTGAGATGCTTTAGGATTTGTTCTAAAAAATGTCAGCAATATGTTTTGGGATTATATCTAGAAATATACAGAATTAACAGCTAAGTCCTAAATATGTTTGATCAGGAGTGGCTTCCGTGGGATACAGCTGGTTATATTTGCTTTCCATGTATCATTCTTCTTGCTTTATTCTCCAATCTGTGCCCCTTTCTTAGGTATATTGCCTCTTACATATCTTTCTGTTATAGGCTACTCTCCTTTTTCCACATCTATACACTGCCATGCTTGAAATTGGGAAGAAATGGGAAAAAAACACCAACACTAACTAATATAATCAAAACTACACTATATCTATACGGATGTCATAAAACCTATATAAATTTCCTGCATTATATTATATGCAGCAACCATTCTGTGTTATATTTTACATAAATTTATATTTCATATAATACCGGTAATGTGTAGAAGTTTGTATTTGACATTGCTTATTACTAGCATCTGTTTTCTTGTCTCTTTCCTGGTGTTTTGTTTTAATTAAATGATAATGTTGGCCTTTCCTTTTCTTTCCTCCCCTCTCCCGTTCCTCCTTTTTCCCTTCAGAAAGCAAAGTAATAACCTGCAATATCTTTATTTCAAAAACGTCTGGATACCAAACATAGCCCCCGCGTGCAGTCTGTAAACCTGCCCCCCCCACGATAGTAGTAAGTTGGAGCTCTGGTTGGCAGAGGGCAAATTCACCAAATAAAATGCTTCCTCTCAACTAGACTGCCATTTTGTGAGGAAGAAATTAAGCCCCCTTGTGATAGCCATTTGAGAAGATATCAAAACACGTCTAAAACTTTTCAGTGTGACTACCTATTTAGAAATCTTGTTAAGTGGCTATTTTGTGTTATAATTTATTACCGTGCCTTGATGGAAAGGTGATTTGGGCTGGCAGCGTAATCAGAAAAATATTGACATACCTTCTTTCCCCCAGGTCAGGAAGGCTTTCATCCTCGGAATGGCTTCCATTTTGGAGCAGGATATAAAAGCAACTACCGGCCTGTTGTCCAATACAACCCAAGCCTAGATAAATTAGATAATCCAGCTGTGGGGTCAGTATCTCTTTTTTTTCAGGCAATTGAGTAGAATGTTTTAGGCTGAGATAAAAGAGTAACTGGGAATGTTTCAGTCACTCTCTATAACATGAGTAGATCCCTAAGAGATTAGATCCCTAATCTAAGTCTATCTCTCTCTCTCTATCTCTGTATCTGTCTGTCTCTCTGTTTCTGTCTGTCTCTGTCTCTATCTCTGTCTCTATCTCTGTCTGTCTCTCTCTCTAACTCTGTCTCTCTCTCTCTGTCTCTGTTTCTGTCTCTGTCTGTCTGTCTCTCTATCTATCTCTATCTCTATCCCTATCACTATCTCTATATATCTATATCTCTGTCTCTCTCTGTCGCTGTCTCTGTCTCTATCTATCTCTATCTCTGTCGCTGTCGCTGTCTCTCTCTATCTCTATCTCTTGCTGTCATGATATTTAACTGGGCAAAATGATGCACAATTTTTGAACCAAGTTACCTCAAATGGACTAACTTACACAATGTGTTCAAAATCCATGAAAATGAAATTTGGGGAATTTGTGACTGCTTTAGTGCTATTGACTGATGTTGCGTTCATGTGGTCTTCATTTTCAATGTTCTGTGACAGTTCCCCAGCCAGTCCCTTAATCCCTCCTTCCTCCTCCACCCAGCCTGCTGGAAAGGGAGGGGAAAGGAGGGGAGGGGAAGGGAATTTCCAATGCTCTCTGCCACGTTTTTGTCTTCCCTGATTCTATTCCTCTGTCTAGGCAAGGGAATATCTCTGAAACAATGACATGGATCGTCTAGCACTCCCATAATTATTACTCCTCAGCAGCATGGTTCCTTTTGCTGAAGTCTCACTAACGTTGACAGAAAGTGCAACTACAAAGTCTGTGACCAGAAAACACCCACAAATTCAGCATGCTCATCCTCCATCACTTTCCTCTCTGCAGACAGAGCAGTGATGATATTATAGGGCTATGCAAATCTTCTATGGGGTGCTTGACTTAGATAAATATTTGAGAGAAACTCTTTCTGGAAACTGCCTCATGAAGCAACAGTCACTTCACTGTTAAGAGCCAAGTTAAATGGTCACCTGGCTTTGTTTTGCTCTCCTGTGCATACAGTTTCTCTGACAACACTCACCAAGCTTTGACAAGAGCTATTGGAAAAGATGTTGCTCATCCTCAGACTGGGCAAGTAAGGCAGATGGCACTCTGCTTGCCTCTTCTGGCAATGCTTGCCAAGGGTTTTGGTGAGTACTACAGAGGACACCCTCCTTGCTTCCTCTGGATAATGTCAGCTCTTCAAGATAGATTAGACTATGAAATCAATGTCATATAGATCAGTGGCCCCCAGCTTTTGGGGCATCAGAGCCCGGTTCCATGGGGAAATGCTTTTCTGTGGCCTGGAAGGGGCGTGGTTGTGTGTGCTGTCTGCATCTCACTAATGGGGCTTGGCTTGCTGGTACGGCCTGGCTGCTAGCATGCCGTGGACCAATATCGGTCCATGGACCGGGGGTTGGGGACCCCTGTTATAGGTTGATACTACTTGTATTGTAAAGCTGCCTATAATAAGTTATAATAAAATACCCAGAATAATGCAAGCCTGAATGTGCTTCTCTCTTCCCTCCCTTTATCTTTATGTGAATTGGGGAAATATCTGAGTCATTTACTCACTTTACTTTCTTGGCCAGATCCAGCCTCTTTTAGTTGACTGTTGCCTTGGTAGTGGCCCTTCTTCCTGTCCTACATGGCCATTCCCTCTGTCCTCCACAATTGCTTTTCAGAAGCTTTGGCAAGCTGTGACAAAAAATAGCACTGTGTTCTCTAGTTTTCCTTTGTTAAAGTCCAAAGGGTTTCTGCCTCTGCAGTGACTTTACAGCTTCTCTTGATTTGGCAAGCAATAGGTGAGAGACAGGGAGAAGTGGAGCAATGTAAAGTCCTCCACCAAAGCAAATAGCATTGTGTAGCCTCCTATTGGAAAGTAGAGATGTTCTTGAGCTGGATACATGTATATTATCTTCCCTAAACCAGGAAACTCCTTCAGGATAACTATGAATCATCAACCAATAAACATTTCCAGCCTCTTCAGCTCCCAGATGGGAAGAATCCTCTTCCCTGGAGTGTATATCAGCCAGGCAGTGGGTATGTTCGAGAAAAGCCTCTAACTTTTCCCACAACCAAAACGGTAAGCATCCCAACTTTACATTCTGGCTTTCTCCTATGGATGTACACTATGTTTACTGAGAATGGCAGTAACAGTGCCCACTGATACTGACTTAGGGTCAGAATCAGGAATTGGATAAGTCTAGTTTAATGAAAAGAAGGACTAGGGGTGACATGATAGCAGTGCTCCAACATCTAAGAGGTTGCAAAGAAGAAGAAGTCAAGTTATTCTCCAAATTACCAGAGGGTAGGACAAGAAGCAATGGATGGAAACTAATCAAAGAGAGAAGCAATCTAGAACTGACAAAGTTCTTGACAGTTAGAACAATTAATTAGTGGAACAGTTTGCCTTCAGAAGTAGTTGATGCTCTATCACTGGAGGCTTTTAAGGAATTAGACAGCCATTTGCCTAAAATAGTATAGGATTTCCTGCTTGAGCAGGGAGTTGGACTAGAATATCTCCAAGTTCTCTTCAAATTCTGTTATTCTGTTACGGTCCCCTGCACTATAAATATGGATCAATACTGAAAGGTAATATGTGTGCGTGTTGAGAGGAGGAATACTGAATCTTTGGATAATTGAGCTTCTCTCTGCATGATCACAAGATCTAGTGCACTCTACTGCCATGCAAGGTGAAGACTGTGGAAGCAAAACTGCTAAATTTATAAGATCAGGTGAGGATGTGTCAGGATTCAGAATGAACAAAGATGACTAAGAGAGTTAAAATCTGATGTCGCAAAAGGATCAGTACAAATGACTATGTATAGCTCAATCCTATATATATATATATATCACTCAGTTTACTTTTAATGTACTGTGTACTGTGTGTACAATAGATAAATGGGACATTTCAGAAATATCTCAGACTTGTGTAGGTTTGAATGTATGCATGTGTCTCTGTATACAGGGGGGGAAACAGTGCCCATATGTACATTATCCAATAACGTCTGGAAAACTCATTTACCAAAACTACAATCCTGCAGTCTTCTAAATAGTTCAACAATCATGAATGGGATTCTGGGGAAATCCAATATACCTGCAGAGCACCTGATTGTTGAAAGTGGCCACAGGAGACTTTCATATGATTAAATCTTCTGCAAACTTGCTTACTCCTTTTTTAAAGCCAGGATGATATTGTTTCAGACTGTTCTGACTGTTTCAGATCTGGACATAAATGTGGGTGCTATGAAAACACAGTTGTTTACATGGAAGGAGGTTTATTTGTTTATTTACTTATCTGCCCAAGAGCTGAGTGCACAGTATACACTGCCAAACAAAACTTGTCCAGCTGGTTAGTGAGGTACTGCATTGTCCTGCCCTTTCCCCCAAGTTCATTCTGCATTCCTCCTTCTTTTTGAAATAAATAATATTAAGGTATTAAGAAATCATCAAGATTTAGAACTCGATCCAATGAGAGCTGCTGTATGTATGTGCTTGTCAATACAGATAAGATTTAATAATAATAATAATAATAATAAATTTTATTTATATCTCACCCTTCTCCTGAAGGACTCAGGGCGGCTTACAGGCTTTTAAAAACGAATAAATACAAATACAAAGACAAATTAAGAACAAAATTAAAACAATTAAATGAGCCTGATTAGATTTAAAAGGGGAAAGCAATAAAAACCATGTCCCAATCGAATTTAAAAATTGAACACATGAGGACAGGGCGCGGCTATTCGATGCCCGCTTGCTGAAACAGGTGGGTCTTCAGGGCACGACGGAAGGTCTGAAGGTCAGCGATAACTCGTATAGCAGGGGGGAGGTCATTCCAGAGGGTGGGTGCCGCCACAGAGAAAGCTCTCCCCCTGGGGGTCGCCAGCCGGCATTGTTTGACTGACGGCACCCTGAGGAGGCCCTCTCTGTGGGCGCGAACAGGTCGGCAGGAGGTATCAGTGGGTTGAATGCGGTCCTGCAAGTAACTGGGCCCTATGCCATGGAGCGCTTTAAAGGTGCTTACCAACACCTTGAAATGCACCCGAGAGACCACCGGCAGCCAGTGCAGCTTACGCAGGAGAGGGGTTACGTGGGTACACCCACTCACCCCCAAAATCCCCCGCGCGGCCGCATTCTGGACTAGCTGGAGTCTTCAGGTGCACTTCAAGGGGAGCCCCATGTAGAGAGCATTGCAATAGTCCAGACGGAAAGTGACGAGAGCATGAGTGACTGTGAAACTGCTGATAGAAGAGAGCTATTTGAGTAACTCTGTGTCTTAATATGACCCCTGAAAATACCCAAATATAATTTTAATAAGAACTCAGCTACCCTTGTGAATATGCAACTGCTTATAATCTACCTAGATAGGAAAAGGGCAGTGAAATTGATGTCTAGTTTTGCCAAATGCAAAGGCATAATTATGGACTTACTTTACTACATTGTTGCACTAAGAACAAAACAGTTTACCTTCTGTGTTGTGAGCTTTTAGAAAAGCACCATAGCCTTGTTCTTCAAAATGTTCACTGCAACAGAGATTAAAATGTTTCTTCAAAACTTATATGCTACAATTCATACTATTTGGTTTAAAGTATATAGGGAGAAGAAAAAGAATGAAACAGAGGGGTGTATCAATTTGTTATTTCACTGCTTTCCTAGCTTCTGGTACCAAGGCCTGGCTATAGATAAAATGCAGGTCACAATTTCAGCTAAGGAAACAGATTGAAATGCTATCTTGGCACTTCTGCCCTTTCTTAGACTCAGCCTACCAATGGAGGAAAGCATTTGACCCAGGCAACTGATTTTGGATAGTATAAAAAGCATTAAATGGTTATCTAAATGTATTGGACTTTTGCTGACAGAGAGGGGATGTTTTCTGTCTCAGGTGCCAAAAGAGTAGCTTTTGAATCATGCCCATTTTTTTTGTTTATTTAAATTTGTGAGCAGCTCACACAAACAGACTTCGTTGTCTTAATGCAGGCTTTGGATGCCACCATATTTTCTGTCATGCAGCAAAATGTCTTGAGATGGTCGTCCTTGACATTCTTCTCTCCTCTTTTCCTAGAGCAGGTTCAGCAGCATTTCCATTCCTTTCATCCCATTATGTTTTAACTCGTTGCATTGTCAGAGGCTAACTGAGTTTGATATTACAGGTCAAAAAAGTCCATTTTGACACAGCCAACCAGGGAACTGAAGCTGTGGTAGGACTGGAGCCCAGACATGTCCCTATGCTTCACAATTCGTTTGGAAAAGGCTCAGTTGAAGTGGAAAATGCAAGACACGTGAGTCCGTGGTTCCAACAATTGGAGTGAAATGCCATTAGAAAGCAGTAAGGGATCAGTGGTTTGATATATGGTATAGCTGGTGATATAGGGGGAGAAGCAGTTACAGGGTTGTTTTCTGCCTCAAATGTCAGAACTATTTGCATAAACCTGGGTACTCAACACCTAGATATAAAAAGAGGAGAGTGGCCCAGGTAGACATTTCCTGCTCAAACAGGAAAAGATTTTGAGTAAACCCTGGCTTTATAAGTGATAACCAGTACTTTGAACTGGACTTGGAAACTTATCAGTAGCTATAAAAATAAGACAATTCCAACTACATGTGTTTAGGCTTCATTACAGTTGAGAATTAGACTAAGAGGTTGTGTCAAAAATATCAGAAAAATGTGAGCGTTGAGTAGTGATTTATAGAAAATAACAGCAGGCATTGCAAAGGACTTCAACATGAAATCTAGACATGAAAGGCAGCCAAGGAGAAAGGGCAATGTTTTCTAAAAGAGCAAGAGAACTAGTGATATTTAAGCATAGCAAGAATGACTAGTTTACTCACAAAGAGAAAAGTGGGTGGGATATAGCTTAGTGAGTCTAAAAATATATTGAGAAGATAAGAGCGGGTTAATTCCAGAGAACCTGACCTTCTTCCTTGTTTGTAGGGACCTCAATTCATGTCTACAGAATATGGATCTAAGTACCGCTTCAACATTCCAGGGCAACCAGGTATAACTTCTATGCATGTAATACAACATAATAGTCACTAGGCATATACTACGTTTATGCATTAAACTATAATTTGTTTTTTGGGGGGGGCACTTGAATTATAACAACATGTGAAACTACCCATGGTGGTTTTTATATCAGTATACCTCCTCCTTTGAAACTCATATCCTCATTTTCTGAATATTAAATTCCCAAATCAATATTTTAAAATGTAAGATTATAGTTTGAATGAGAACTTGTGAAGCTTCAGTGGGATAATTGGATTTAATGGTGCCACTCTTTGAAAGACTGTAGATCCACAAAACACTGTATGCCACATTTAATTCTTAGATTGGAGTAGCTAAAACATGTTGCTTTAGCTGTGTCTCTGACCCTCCAGGATTGCTTTTCACAGGCGTATTCTGCATCAGCTTACTTTGGATCAGCCCCATCTCCCCCTCACGCCCCCAGATCCTGCTTTGCTGCCTTAAAATGATAAGGCAGGTAAGCACTGAGAGGAAAGAATGAGGAACACCAAAAGTATAAAAGAAGAGTATGTACTTTTAGCAAGGTCATCCAAGGCGGGGAGGTCATCCCAGCTGCTCAGCTAAAACAAGCCAGGACTTATATCAGGTAGTAGTGACATAAGGTGTTGGAGGCAATGATCACATTAGTGACCACAGCAATGGAAAGACAGTCCTACATTTTACAATACTTATATTTTGCCAAGATGATTCCAGGGATAGACATGATAAAAGTGATTGATAAAAGAGTGCAGGATGTTGGGTCCCTCAAGTCAGATGGCATTCAACTTGCTACTGAGAGGTAAAATCTTTCAGAATACTAATGGTGCTTATGATGTACTTCAATTAAGGCCTTCGAGATGTCTATTTGCTGATGTAGCCATGCAGAACGACAAAATCCAAAGCTGTAAAGACCAAATTATAGTTGCAACATGGAATGTAAATAACATGAACACAGGAAAGCTTCACACAATGAAAGATGAAATGAATCTTAGGCATCAGGCAGTTGAAATGTACTGGAAGGAAATACTTTCAATCAGAGGATAATACAGCAGAAATATTTCTCTTGTAACAAGAGAAGAGAGCAAAGATATCAGAAAGAATCTTAACACAGAATTCCAGATGTATGTTAGAAAACGCAAACTAGTATAACAACATCTGTGAAGACATTGGAAACAGATATAGAAATATAAGAAAAGTATTTCAATTTTTTTCCAAATTCAGAAGGAGGTCCCAACCTCAAACTGGCATGTTAAAGGATGTTGGTTGACAAGAAATGACTGAAAGAAGATTAACTCAAAATGAAAGAAGTATACTGAAGTTCTTTACAATAGAGATGTCAATATCCACAGTGACTTTCCCTATTTACCCTCTTATATTCTCTGTTTACAAGAGCATCAATATTTGAAAATAAGAGTTAGATCAAAATTCGGTTCTTTTACCAAGTCAGCTAGTGGAATTGATGGAATACCTACCAAGTAGGTACCTGGCAAGTAACAGAGAAAGAACCAGGAATGATTCTAATCTTAAAAACTGTGAGGTACTTTGAAAAATCTGTATTTCCTGGGATAGCTTCTCACAGTATGAATGTTACAATACAAATGCTCAAGTCTCTGCCATGTCTAAAATATAGCTTCACATTATCGGTAGCAGCAATGCGAAATCCATACCATTATTTCACAGAACATTTCTGCATACTCCAGATTTCTGCTATGGAATCTTGCAGTTTTTTTAAAAAGCATCCTTTTCTATGTAGCTTGCATGTAATATCTGCCATACTGTGGGTGAACATTATAGAAGAAAGAGCAACCGGTGAAGGCATATTGACTCTCTTTGAATATATTAAGAGCAACACATCTTTGAGTTAGGGCGCCAGTTGCCACTTCCAAAGATTTTGTAAGCACAGTATCATCTCCATCCTCCTTTCCTTGATTTCACTGATGGGTAAGATGAAAGGGGCTTGAGGAAATAGTAAATTATAATGGCTAAGGCTTCAGTTATGTTTATATAGAAAAAGAAGCAATTTTAATCACAACTGGCAAGGCATCATCTCCAGGATCAGAGCAAAGTAAATCTCTGAATAGCAGTTGAACAGGAAAAGCATACAGAAAAGGATATTACTAGATGAGTATTAGGCCCTTTTAAACTTAATATTCAAAGCTAGGACTCTCACAAGGTTTTGTATGACTCACTGGTGTTAATTTGTGAGAACTAGATAGATCAGTCCAATTTCCCAAGATGTTTTTGAAGTCATCTATTGCATGTACTCCTTTCCCCCTCCCTCAGTGGACATCTTTATTTTTCTCTCACAACAGATTTCCTGCAAAAGAAAACAATTGGAGCCAAAGAAGAATCAGGATTTACTGAAGGCTGCCTTGCTAACCCCATTGTGGATAAACAAACATCTCAGGTCCTCAAAGGAGCTTTGGTTTCTTCTGTTGTTCCTCCCAAGAGGCAGATAAAGCATCATATTTAAGATGCTGCAAAGCAGACTCTGGCAAATTGGTGCCCTTCCTCTCCTCCAATTTTTCTTGAGTTTCAACAATTGCCCTCTCTCAATACATAGGCTCACTTTCTGTCAGTGGTGTCTGCAGGGAGAGGGTAAAAAAAATCAAGATGGAGGCCACAACCATGGGATCAAAGTTCATCCTTTTGGATTGCAATGCACATAAAAATGGGCATGTCATGGTTGTAGCCACCATATTACCTTTTTTGATCATCTCCAGGCAGTAAATCCTGTTTACTATAGGAGCAGGACAATTTGTGAAACGAAAGAGAGAGGAGGAATCTCGCATTCCAGTAAAAGAGGTTTTATCCATCTCAACAGATGGATAATGGTGAAAACAGAAAGAGTGCAAAAAAGGATAATAAAATAACTTGGACAATACATATATGATAAAAAAATATTCTTTAAAATGGATAACTTGGGTACATTTCGAGTAGTTCAACAAATATCTAAAAGAGAATAAACTCAAGTTGTAGAAATAAGTTGTCAAATTATTCTAAAAAATATCTGTTTATAGAACTCAGATATCAAATTCAAGAATATTGCCTTCACAAGCACAAGAATAATTAGTTACAAGGAACATCACCATTTTAAAAACATGTAGCAACTGTTTATCTCTATTGGGAAGGAAAATAAATTAAAAAGAAAAAAATTCTCTACTAAAGAAAAAGTAAGGCACAGAATTATTTTACCTTATGGAATTAATCAGAGTGTTTTGTGAAATCAACTGAAGTTGAGAACAGTTTTTTGATTTGTAGTACAAAAGAGATTGTGAGCTGCAAGGGAAACATTCTTAAAGAGAGACATGTTTAAATCAAGGATAAGTACCAAATACTTTCATTTAAACTCTTGGGCTAAGACTATTCAGTAGTAGCATACCATGACATGATACTCTATTGCCCACAAGTGTAAATCTTGAGAGGTTGTAAAAATTATTCACATGTTCAGTTTGGCCTACAAGGTAATAAATAAACCAGCACGATAACAAAGGAAGGCAAGCAAGCAGACATTCTTAGTCTTAAAACTGTGACAAATTTGCTGTGTTCCTGATTGGTTTCCCTTAGAGCTTTCTCTTTAAAACTCAAAAGGTGTGGTATGGTGACTTTGTTCTGAAACACGACAAGGGCAAGTGAGCTAAAGCCTTCCCCTGCACACTGCAGCCTAATTTGTCTTTGCTTCAATCATGGTTTTTATGAATATATATACATTTTATTAAAGCTGCTCATTTCACAAACCTGACTTCAGGCAGCAAACAATAAGGAAGCAAGCAAACAAGCAAATTTGACTCCAGGCAGCAAACAACAAACAAGCCGTAAAATAAACAATATTAAAAACAATCCACATTTTAAAAAAAATCAATATCATTAAAAGATTAGGAGAGAGAATATTTGATGTTAAGGCAATGTAGCCATCACTCCTTAAAAGAAAATGCACTAGAATTCTGAAAATGTAAATAACATGCAGCTTGCTTGACTCATAATCATGTTTGTTCCTCATTGTTTGAAAAATTCCAGAATCCCTGAAGGATTATGTTTTTCTTTTCTAATAAGTTTTTATAAATGTTCTTGTTTAAATTATACCAGTGTGGCTACAGCAGTCCAAGTTTGTCTGCTACCTCCTACTCCACTGGACTTTTTATAACAAACTAGCTGACCCGGCCACGCGTTGCCGTGGCTCAGTTTGTGGGTTTTTGAAGTGCCTGGGGTGGAGATGGAATCTCTCCCCAAATCCAGGCACTCTCTCTTTCCTCTCACTCTCTCTACCCCCCT
>JANHFO010006697.1:383291-397088 GCA_032468095.1 Pareas carinatus | reverse complement strand
AGACTGTCTTTTCAGTGTTGTACAGTGATAGTGCAATTATCAGCTTCACTTTTTTTTCCTTTTTAATTGGTTGCAATCATTTACATGACATATTTTCACACTCTTGTTAGGCTAGCCACCTGATCACTGTGCTTTTTTTGTGTGAGAAATCTCATACCATGGATGTGTAGTCACCCACCTAAGTCATTCATAGGCAGCTTCTGCCTCATAGCCACATGGTGCTGTCATAATTGAACTACACAGTAGCAGTTTTTGTTGGCTCCCATTTCCATTTTTAGCATCACAGTGTTTCCTGCAGTAAGTGATGCCGTATGTTTGAAGTATTGGTTCAATAGTTGAACTGCTGAACATTTTGTCAAAGCAGACAATAGATTTTGCATGACATAGGTTGCTACTGGAACTAGGTCAGCATTTACCAAACTGGTGTTTTCCTCTTCTAAGAGGTTCCATGCAGTAATTAAATTGTCTCTGTATTCACTAGAGAATTCATTTCTCACTTTTAAGTGAATTCTCATCGTGACTAACCAACTCTTCAGTTGTGTATTAACCACAACTCGAAAACATTCAGATGACAACTTTCTTCCAGTATTTAAGAAACAAGACCTCATAGACCAAATAGTATTGCTGGATTGGTTTTAATCTTCCATGAATGTTTCCTTTCTAGAATGTTATTTATCATGCCAGAGGAATTGAAAACATGCTGGCTACAAACTGGTGTCGGTTCATAACATGTGTCTTTCAGCATTGAAAAGAGTTCACATTTGGCAAAGTTCTGCTTGCTTGGCAAACACTGAGAAAGTGGTGGGTTGGTTAGCAACTGAAAAATGCAGTAGAGAACGCAAATACTTAAATCATGGACAATTAAATCGGAAGGGCCTGTGGTAGAGAAATATTGAGTATGCTGATGATATAATGTAATTATGAAGAATGGGTGGAATTGTGTCATCATCTTTGAAAAACACAATCAAGGCTGTCCCTGTCAGAGACAGAGTGAGACCTCAGATGATAGATACTGGTAGGAGGAACAGCTGTCCCTCTGCTATTCCCTTTGTTGAAAAACATTTGTACAACTTGGCTTGTTCTGCATTCCAATGCTAGCTTGCTACCCTCAGGTGCTATTCAATTACCAGTGTTACATTTGTATTCATCTGCTAAATGAATTCATACATCTTAACATTTGCCTTGAATAGCTAAAAGTCTTGGGTTAAGCACCAAACCGAGGTTTTATTGCATTACAGGCAAATATATTTTGTCATTAGGACAGGGAATTTTCAAGCCTTGATGAAGGTTGGAGAGAAGTCTTTGCAGCAACCAGCATCCTGCTGGAGTAGAACAGGTGGCATACTGTGCAATACACTACAAATTATACAATAATTGTCCAACTGTAGCCCCAGGAAGGGTTGTGAGAGCCACAGTCATCTCTAAACAGGTTTTCTTATTTAAAGTGGCTATGACCCAGGGCTCTCTAGTAATACTCAAGAACTGGTTCTCTGCAGTTAGCTAGAAGTAGAATTAAATATTGTTCCTTATGGCAGTTATAGACAATTGACTAGCAAAAATCCTTCTGTGATACTTCCAATTAGATTCTGATTAACAAAGAATCATCTCTAACTTTACTTAGTAGCTTCCCAGGTGTAGCATCAGCCTCTAATTGTGATCTGTTCATTACATCCTAAATATCTCTTAATTAATTGCTTTTCCCAACAGGATGGAACATCAAGCTATTGGTTTTTGGTTTTCTTGAAAAGATATCATGCCATCATGCTACTTTTAAATTAAAAATGTAAAGAGAAAATAATTAAAAGAAAATGGTATTCCTGATAGGAATGAGGGTTGACTAATAAAAAAGCTAAAATCAGTAATACTCTGGCCACAATGAACAGAAAATAATTAGTGGCTACAGCTACTAGAAGAAGCTTTCCTTAAAATAAAAATAAATTTATCTTGAAAGATGTTGTGGTGTTTTATTGTTCATAGAAAAAAAGTGTTAATTATTTTTATTGTCATTTTCGAAGTGATTTAAAATGCTATTACTTAGACCTGCAGAAGATAGGAAGACAACATAAAGAACATTGGGTTGTAGTGGACTGGCAACAGCATCTGAATTCACCATTACAAAAAAGTGGAAGAAGAATATCAATTCTTTTAAATTTTACACAGTTTTTAATGCTTTTATTTTTTTATTGAACACCACCCCAATTCACTCTGTGAGGGAGATGAGCAAATATGATGAATAAATCAATAATTATTCAAATTATTTAGTTCGGGACCTAAAATACAGTTATAATAGCAAAACCTTACTATTATGTTCTCCATTCACTCATATTTTCCCCACCGTTTAAAAATGAGGTAGAATTGACTAATTCTGCTTTGGAAGGATTTTAACTTAAAATTGGCATATGTTTAGGGAAAGAGTGATCTGGGTTGAAGGTAAATTCATCCAGAACATTTCAGTGTGCTTGCTGTTTTCACTTTGTTAAGGAGTAAATGTAAGAGCGTGCCTTTAAAGAATCTCAACGCTTACTAATTTGGGCTTTTAATCTTTTTGGTGAAAAATACACATTTACCAAAAGAAAATGTAATTAGATAATTAGGCTAGAGAATGTGATCACTGACTGTCACATCTGAAATTGGATACCACTTGAATGTGCAAGTAGATCGCTTGTTACAAATTTCTAACTCAAGTATAACTTATAGTTGACATGCACATCTATATGTCTTTCATATGTATTAGTTCTATATCGGGTATCCTATACCTTTGCTGTATATTTTCCCTACCCTTGGTATGTTACCAAAGACTTTGACGAGATCCAGCTATGCTGTGTCTACACCAGTGTTTCTCAATGGTGGCTGGCAAATTCTGGAAGTTGAAGTTTGCTCAACTTACAATTGCTGAGGTTGAGCAACACTGATCTACACCATTCCCCTGAGCTGCTAAGCAGATAAAGAATGATGCAAGGTTAGTCTGGCATGATTTGTCTTTGATAAACCCATGCTGACTTCTGCTTACTGTTAACTTGAATTTCTATTCAAGTGCTCATAAAAATGCTGCTTAATAATCCGAGGACCTTATCCAATAGAGATGTCTAACAGAACTATTGCTTCTCACACCCTTCTCCTTTCCCTTTTTGGAAAAAAAGAATGACATTTGATTCCCTCCAGTGTTCTGGGAACTCACCAATTCTCCACATGTTCTGAAACATTATCTCGGTTGGTTCTGTAGTTACCTGTGCTAATTTTTTCAGATTCTAACTTGTAGTTCATCTAGTTCTAGAGGCTCAAATTCATTTCAATAAGTTCTTTCCTCCTTGTTTATTCCATGTTTTGGTATGACCTTATTGACATAACAATGAGCAGTTAGGGTTCACTTGCCTTTTTGATGGTAGGCAGATGCAAAGTAGATTTTAAGAAATGTTGCCTCCTTATAGTCACCACTCTATCATAATAAACTTACAGGTGCAGTTAAAAATATTGGTTCTCCTCCACTTTTTCATAAAGAAGCCCAATTTGTTATGAAATAAGCTGGACACAGGTAAATGTCATCTGCCGTTCTTTATTACATAGTCCATGGGGCAGACACTTTGCTTTTGATGTATGATTTGACGTATTCCTGTAATTAAAAAAACCAAATGAAAATGGTATATACTTATGGTCTAACTCAAAAATTAGTGGTATTTATGTTGAAACATGTTGGCAATTATATAACAATCCCCATACGCTTCAAATGCAGCTAATTTAAACTGGCTTTGGTCCAATGAAATCTATATAAATACAGTGTTTTGAGCATTTGAGACAGCTTTGAATGACAACAAAATTGCTATAGAGTAAGCCCATTGCCTTTGCAATCTGTCACAACCATTCTTTAGCAGAAATTTGACAGACAGAGAATATCTATGCAGATTATTTTACATTCAGATAATTATATTCTTTATTAAATATGTGGCTTGTGACTATTCTCGGATGAATAGTACAAGAATAACTCTGACCGAAGGGACGGTTCTGACTGAGCAGGACAACTCCATCTTTTGAAGCAATAGAAGATGCATTTATCTATTGCTTTTTTAGGCAGGTCATTATATTGTACAGGAATACATTTTTACAAATTTATTTGTAAATACAAAACACATTTTTTAAATTTATCCTGTAACCTCTAGCACTGTCTGAGGTTTCCTGGTCACTGAAGCCTATTTAATTATATCAAAGTTTCAGGAACTACAATACAGGAATTTTCGATTACTTCTCTAGCACACCTAATAGTCAAATCAATAGTGAAGGTCACAAACCAGGCTGACCAGATCTGAGCTGTAAAAATCCAGATGACTAGATGCAAAATGTTTTAATTTTTATTGCCATCTAGTGGTTGTCTGGATTTTTTGCAACCAATTTTTGATAGCCCTATGATCAGCTACTCATTCTTCAGTAGAAAAATGGAAAAGCAGCATCTCCTGGTTTGGAACTTCCCAGGTTTCATGAAAAGACGTTCTATCTTTTTTTATCCAGTATGTGGGCATGCTTTCCTCCAGTCTTACGTAACAAGTGATTCTTATAATTATCCTTGCATTGTTTCTATGTTTAGTTGCCAGCATTTCCTTTGCGATATTTGAGATGATGTCAGGCACTTGAGGGAGGCAACCCACTAGGATTTCTGAAAAAAAATATTTATTACTAGTAGGGTACAGTAATAGGAAAGCTGCCAAAACGATTCTCCAGCTTGATTTACACCTAGTATAATTAAGAAGGAGTGAGACTTTTTCTCACATTCTCTTCCCCTGGACCCTGGAATCATTTCTGCAGCAGCCCTGCTCCCTCCTATAATGGCAATGCTCTCTTTTTCGTCTTTCCAAGTCAGACATTCTATCCCAGGTGAGGATCCAGAGATCTTCTCTCTCCCATCAAAGCGGCATTGCTCTGGCATCAGAGAACATCTCTACTCATGAGATGTTGGAATTGCATTTGATGCTAATGTGGTTTAAAAACGGTGCCTCTCAAATATAATAACCCAGTTAAGGATCTATCTTGGAATTTCAAGATCTCATACCAGTGCAATTCATTGTTGTTATTCTGTTTGCCCTGTTATCTCTGTTTCTGAAGAATATTATCTTTTTTAGAATGGTGTTTTCTGCTTTCCGAGTTGACTCTTGTTCCTTAGAGAGAAATTTCTTCTCTTATTAGATCTATCAAGGGCTGGTTTATACTTGTGGTTTAATATGAATAGGATTGCTTAGGTGGCCTCCATAGAATCCTGATAACAGTCAGCTTTTTAACCCACACAGTTATAGCTCTGTGGTCGGTAATACTTTATTACAATCTGTGATCAGCTAACAAAACATTTGCTAACTAATCTTTAATGAAATCAGAGAAAGAATGCAGAGTTAATATTTTTAACAGCACTTTGAAAAGTAAGTCAAATATACATAGCTATTAAGCAGAGCCTAATGGTGTTACTGGAGACTTCTATAGACCAGTCTGAAAAATAATTATTTTACCTCTTCTGACCTGTCCATTGCATGTTTTTTTTTACAAAAGTGATATATCAACAGAGCACACATCCTTATAAAATTGACATCACAAAAACAAATGTCCCCCTCACTGTTTTACTAATTTCAAATGACCATACTTGTTTTGAAGGGTGGGATTAAAAAATTTCCCTCCAGAAGTGTTGCGGCTAAAATGTTGAACCACATTAGACAGAAACTCTTTTTTTGTTTATAATGTTGAAAAAGTAGCTAGCAGATGTCACAACACTTCTAATATTTCCTATTTTGAAAACGGAAAGAACTATGTCCAATTTTTTTTCTAGAGATGTGTCAAATACTTCTTTTCTCATAGCAGGTTTAGATCGTCATTGAATCAAGAACTGAATAAAAAGCCCACATAATTTCTTCAGTAGGTTTTTTCCCAGAAAGATTTTAATTCACCAAAAAATATTAAACACACCACAGATCCAAAGAAAATCACTTAGTTTATATCTGAGCAAGAGCCTTGATAGACACAAGACTAATTCCAGATCCAGGGAGACATTTGGAAGATATAACTAGAGCATCCTAAATGCAGTTCTTAAAAAAGTTTGCTACAGTGGTCAGCAGGCCTTATAGTTACAGATTTGAGACCCATATAACATTTACTTTTGGGAGAAGGGCAGGGTATAAATAAAATTATTATTATTATTATTTCAAATCTCATTACAAATAGTCTTTGCTAAACTGTCTCATTTAGCAACCAAAGTGATGATTGCATACAAATGCCAGCTTTCTGACTAATCCTTATATTTATGACAATCCTATCTTCCCACCGTCACATGGTTGCCATTTGGTGTTTTGCAGTTGGAACATATTTATGACCATTACAGTCATGGTCACAGGATGTTTCATTTAACGACCCAAAGGGAGGTGGTATCATAAATCTATCATGGTTACATGATTTTATGCTTAGTGACTGTGGTGCTTCGCGATGAAGCTGCTGATCCCAATTATGGTCACTAAATGAGAACTACCTGTAATATCTAAAGATCATCTTTAGTAGGAAAGGAAGTGAGACTAGAGACAGTGCCTTTCTGTGCTATTTCTATTTCAGATTTTTATCGATGTACTCTATATGCCCAAGGCATAGTAGGTGGCCCTGACATATTTCAAGGTCTTGACCTACTCTATATTATATATATTACGCTACCACTTATGTTTGTGGCTCCCATGTCTGAAAATAAATAACCTTCGTTTTAGGATTTATGACTGCTCTTGCTTTCATCTTGATAAAAGATGAAAGGATGAGAAACACTGAAAAAATGCCATATTACCAGCATTTGGAAGACTGTCCTTAGTTATTGGCCAACATAAAGTTTGAACCTTGTAAATCATCAACGTAATATATGTAAATGTTACACAAGTGGAGATGCAAAATGCAGGCTGCCTTGACCTCTGAAATCTGATCTGCTGCACTGCCTTGACTATTGAGACTGACCTGCAAAAATGTGGTATTATCAGGACCGGCCCAAGAATAAGTGGGGCCTGGTGCAAAATGTCTTGTGTGGATGTCTCGTGTGGGGCCTTAACAAGTGCAGGGCGGGGCCTATTTATTAAAATCTCCTAGCCCCCCCCCCCACTCACGGGGCCTTATGCGGTCTCACTGTTTCAGCCGGCAAACCAGCTTGGCATTTTAGGAGAGTTGCAGTACAAACAAATTTGCAAAGCAGACTGCTTGCGTGGGGGAGTAACTTCAACTGAGCAAATGAGCGAGGCACTTGGCTTTTACTTCAAACTGTTTATTCCTCTCCCCCAATCCAGGGCAGAGTTTCTGTGCTTTCAAGGCTTTTGTGACTTTTAGAGGTGAAACCCCCATCACAACCCCTTCCCACCATGGGCCCTGGGACAGAGCACTCTCACTGCATGCCCGCCCAGGTGCTCTCTGTTCTAAGAACTGGTTCTATAACCTTAAAGATCCTCCTTGCTGGAATACAGCTAAGTAGCACAAGAACTCAAAAATATTAGCAGCAAAAAAGTATCAAAAACAGATCTGGAAACAAAAAGCATATTAAGGAACTGGAAGAAATAGCATCAGGATGGAGTGGGACTGCATTGCATTCTACATGAGTCAAATATTGCAGTGCTTGTGATCATCTTAAACAAATGAAGTTTGGAGACTCTTTTCTTGATGAATTGTTTTGTAGAATGATCATTTATCTATACCTGAAGAAATAATGATGCTTCTTATTTACCCATTTATTTTTACATCCTGGTTTTCTGCAGTATTTGACTAAGTGACATTATACTGGGAGGCAAGCTGTTCCATGAATTAATCATTCTCATTGACAGGAAATTCCTCCTTATTTCCAACTTGAATTTCCTTCTGACAAGCTTCCATTCATTGCTTCTTGTCCTGCACTCAGGTGCTATGAGGAATAAATTGACACGAGGAAGAGTATAGTACACTAGACTTTGTGTTTAGAACATGTGCAAGAAGCCCACATAATACAAATGTGGGAACAGGTATAAGTGTGGGAAATAAGGTTTTTGTTGTTTTGGCTGTACCTTTACTATAGAATTGCAGTTTGGCCTATATTAACTGTGATCTAACTTGATCAGTGACTAGAAGTAGCAATGGGTTCATAAAATGAAATGTTACGGGAAACTCAAGCCATAGTTAATTCCACACAGTTATTTATATTTTAAATATCATATCAAGACTTTTAAACATAAGCTACTATTGATAATAATTCCAACTCTGAAAGACCATACACTATCATAAAAAGAAGGCACAAGAAAGTCCAGTAAGGAAGCAAAGCAATGATAGTTATGTTATTGGAAGTCTTAGACTGGTACAATTGGTATTTGTTTATTAAGTCTTGGGATCGGTGAAGCATTGATGAGGCGTTGAGTTAAACAACAACATGTTTATTTGGTACATACTGAGTAAGAGCCTGCGCTAACTGCCAACTCACTCCTATATATACAGGCCTCCGCTAGGTGGCAACCAATAGTATTGCAGGATAACTTCCCGTGCAAACATAATTAGCATTTTGGGAGACAGCCAGTCTGGCTTTTGTTCGGGCCCAACTATTAGCAGTGATTCAGCGGTTTTGCACGTAGACCCAATACATAACACCCCTTCCCCCTAGATAGAACACAACCTCAGTGAATGGATATAGTCTTGTAGATATGGGGGCGGTCTAAGCGACAGTTCTGAGCGTCTCAGAGCTGCCAGAGGTTTCCAATTCTCTTGCTCGCCTGCTTGACTGGGTCAATTAGGGCTTTGCAACTCGGTTGCTTTGTGTCAACCCAAGTCCCTTTGGCTGGTCTGTTCCTGTAGACCCAAGCCAAAGTCTATAGGGGATACAATATCAGCTGTGTTAGAAATTGGGTCTGATTGCTGATTCTGCTCATCTGAGCATGCAGATTTCGCCATCGGTAAGTTGTTGTATCATACCTGGGGTTGGCCCTCCTGAGAGTCCTGAGCCAGCAACTGGTTCGCTAGCCTCTGACGCAGTTGGTCGATGTGCTGTCGCAATACTCAATCATCTTCCAGGACCACTTCATATGAGAGTGGCCCTGACACATTAACAACCACAGCTACCACCCTAAATGCCCCTTGCCCATCATTCTGGGTCCAAACCTGGGCCCCATCTTGCAATTGGCGTGGCAGCTTTGACTGTGTGGTGTCCACAGCAGCCTGGTCTGGGTGCAGCTGATTTAGCTTTGTAATCAATAGCCACTCCCATCTAAGCCTGACAGGGCTTAGGCTCATAGAAATGCAGAGTGTTATACGTTGATAGAGTAAAAAGTCTGTCAGCCTATTCTGCCAGTCTCCAGTAATGATCAAGGATTCTTTGGTGATGCGGATCATGTATTCCACTTGACCATTAGGGGCCAGGTGAAAGGGTGCCAAAGTGCCATGCCTGATCATGTTAGTCCTCAGGAAGGAATGAAATTATGCAGTGGTATATTGAGTTCCATTGTCCGAGACAAGTATGTTGGGTAACCTGTGTGTAGCAAAGATTCTTTGCAATTCCTGGATGGTCCTGACAGTACTTATAGTAGAGACTGGTGCGATCTCTAATCACTTTGAGTGACTGTCTACCACAATGAAGAACAGTTGTCCCTGAAATGGCTCCACATAGTCGACATGAATCTTTGACCATGGGGTATGTGTGGCTTTCCACCAGTGGACGGGGTGTACAGCACTTCTGGCCTGGATTGCTGGCATGTGTAGCAGCTACAAACATGGACCTCAATCTCTTTATCTAACTTCAACCACCACAGGTAGCTTTTCGCAAGTGCCTTCATCTGGACTATTCCCAGAGGTCCCTTGTGCACAGACTCTAAAATTCGGGGCCTCAGGGAGCTCGAGATTATGACTCGACTTCCCCAAAGAATGCACCCCTTGTAAGCTGACAGCTCCTCCTTCCTCATGTGGAAACTCTGAAATTGTGGCCCCGGACATATGTCTGGTCACCCTGTGTGTACCTAGTTTATCACATGTGTAAGCAACTTGTCAGCGACTGCCTTGGCAGCCATGTCCCTTGTGTGTAGGGGAGACTCTGGCAAATCCTGGATTGCCAGGATGCATGCAGCTAGAGCTAGGTCTGACTCTAAGTGTGGCAGGGGCAGCCTGCTGAGGCCATCTGCATGACCCATTTTCTTGCCAGGTTTATGAATTAGACTGTAACTATAAGCTGTGAGAAAAATAGACCACCTCAGCATTCGCGGAGATAAGATCTGAGGCATTTGTTTGTGATGAACAAACCCAGAAGAAGCTTGTGGTCCGTGAAGACCATAAACTGGTGACTGTACAGATAGTTGTGAAACTTCTTGATGTTGGCCACTATGGCTAATGCTTCCCTGTTTATTTGGGCTTAATTACGTTCCATGGATGACAAAGTCTTTGAGTAATAAGCGATAGGAGCCTGCGTTCTGTCAGTGATTAAGTGGCTAAACACAGCCCCTATTCTGTACGGAGAGGCATCACAGGCGATGCAGATAGGCACCTTTTCATTAAAGCGAGTGAGTACTGAGTTTGACAACAGCAATGATTTGACTACCAAGAAACCTTTCTCATGAATGCTTAACCACTGCCACTGTGCCATCTTGTCTAAAAGCCTTTGTAATAGATCTGCCACCACGGCCTAGTATGGAAGAAAGGCATGATAAAAGTTCAGCAGACCTAAAAAGGCCTGCAGCTCCCCTTTAGACTTAGGGCTGGGAACCTGCTGAATTGCCTTGAGTTTGGAATCTGCTGGATGAATGCCTGTGGCATCTATGCAGAACCCTAGGAATTCCATTGAATCTACCCTGATTTTACATTTCTCCTTTTTAGTTTCATCCCTGCTTCACGGAAATGCTGAAGGACAGTTCTGAGCCATTCTGCCAGAATATCCACTGATTCCCCGGCTGTGAGGACATCATCAAAATAGCAATAGCAATAGCAATAGCAGTTAGACTTATATACCGCTTCACAGTGCTTTATAGTCCTCTTTAAGCAGTTTACAGAAATCAGCATATTGCCCTCAACAATCTGGGTCCCCAAAATAAGGGCACACCCCTGAAATGTTCTTGAGTGCGCGTTCCATTACTCCCTCGAAAAGACCTGGGGCTACCCCAAACTGTAGGCACCTAACCCTGAAAGCCTCCCTGAGGGTGACAATGGTCTGAACTTCTGCCATGGCATCATCCATGGGCAGCTGCTGGTAGGCCTGTGCCAAATCCAATTTGGCAAACACATGGTTACCCTGTAGTGATACCAAGAGGTGGCTGACTACCGGCACCGGATATGCGTGCTGTTGAAGTGCTTTGTTGATAATGCAATTATAATCAGCGCATATGCGCACCTCACCTTTAGCCCTAGGGTGTGACTATGGGGTTCTCCCACACTTTACAATCTATGGGCTGCAACACCTCTTGTTGCAACAGCTTGTCCAGCTCTGCATCGATCTTAGGTTTAAGGGTGAAGGGCACTCAACGAGGCTTGATCCGGATGGGTAGCGGCATTCAGATCATGGTGGAGGGCTCTTTCCTTAGCAGCACATTGCACCTTTGTCGCCACTGTTAAGTCTTGGGATCGGTGAGGCATTGATGAGGCATTGAGTTAAACAACAACACGTTTATTTGGTACATACTGAGTAAGAGTCAGCACTAACTGCTGACTCACTCCTATATATACAGGTCATGGCTAGGCAGTGACCAATAGTATTGCCGGATAACTTCCCATGCAAGCATAATTAGCCAGTCTGGCTTTTGCCTGGGGCCCAACCGCTAGCAGTGATTCAGCGGTTTTGCATGTAGATCCAATATATAACATTTATATTTTTATTCATATTTGAAGTATTGATGAATTCAGCATTGGAAGGAGCATATTAAAATCCCTGAAGAGTTTTCAATTGGATAGGTACTATCAGGTTTCCATTCACCAGTCGTGTTAAATATAATGAAAAACATAGCAAATAGGCTGCTGTTTAAAGTCACTTGTGATTTAGAAACCAGCAGAAAATGGCACCGGATTGTCGTTGTTCAGGTTGATGTTCAAGGTGGGCCAAGTTAGGAAACTCTGCAAGAACTTCTGACACTCTATTTTATTGTTGTGAGGTATAATAACATCATCTTATAAGCCTGTCAGAATGTCTCTCTGTCCTCTTTTCTACCAAAGAGAACCAAGGCTGCATTATCTGGAGTATTTTTCTGATTTCTTTTTCTTCTTCAGGGCTAAATTGACATTTACTTAATGGTTCTTACATTCCTTTTTCAAGGATGCCTCCATACTCTTCTGCACCTAGGAAGCCTATTAGAATCTGGATAGTGCGAGGATGGGAGTTCTCCAGGGAATACCAAAGCTATGTGGTAACCAATACGGAGAAGGCAACTACAATTTCTTTCTGTTGTCAAGAAAACTGCTTGGACAGCTCCACGAAGCTGCCAAAAGTTGACCGCAATGTGGAGGACATGCTATTTTACTTTGTCCTGTACAGGGCATATTACGTCTAAGTAGATATTCTATGTTTCTATCATTCTTTTCTATGCCCTATTTTCTGGGAAAAGGTTGGCTCTCAAGTGGCCTCAAGAGCTCTCAGGGACAGTGCTAAGACCAGATGACTGCAAAGAAATATGATCCTTTCAACTCCCCCCTCCAATATCCTGTCAGAACTAATCCCTCCATAGGCCCCACCATCTTGCCAGAACTGATGAAACTTCTTGGATGAAAAGCAAAACATCTTCTTCTTCTTCCTCAAAGAAAAACGGTTCAGTTGCCTTTTGAAAAAGCACCTTTAAGCCAAAAATAGTGGATGCTTTCCAATTTTTTTTGAGGCAGTTTCCATAGCTTGATAATCAGCTGCTCAGCAGGTATTGTTTGATACAGAATTTAGCACTCTCTTGGGGGAAAAAAATTTAAAACAAGCAGGCTGTATAGTTGATACATGAATCAAGGATAGAGATGGGTGGCTGGACCTTAACCCAGTTATCAGTTTTTCAGTCTCAAAGCAAGCCTGAGGGACAAGATATTTTTTGAGGGAGATGCACAATGTTGTTGAAAAACAGGCTACTTCAACTACAGCCAAGAGATCTGGCTCTTTTTCTCGTACAGTAGTTTCATCTCATCAATCAGTCCTTGTTTAGTGACTGTTAAAGTGACCATTAGGAACAAGCTCATCCTTCATCCTCCCCGTCATTCAACTGAGCTGCAGACAGAATACGTTGGCAAATACAGCAGATGGTTCTTATTTTTAAGCTGCCACTAGTTACTATTGGCTTAAGTGAAAATCACTGATACTGCTAACCATGATTTAAGCTTGTCATGCTTCATGAGCTGATGACAAGTTGAAGGTACCATCCTTGGGATAGGAAAAATGAAAAGATCTTTCCAGGAAAAATTCGTATTGCAATACAATGAAAGTAAGGAAAGCATATTATTTATCCTTGACTGCTTTTTATCATTGCCCAGTGATATGGTCAGGCTGTCCTCAACTTACAACTGTTCATTTAGTGACTGTTCAAAGTTACAAAGGCACTGACAAAAGTGACTTACAACCAGTTCTTGTACTTACAACCATTGCAGTATCCCTGTGGTCATGTGATCAAAATGTGTGTGCTTGACAACTACCATATTGTTAAAGTTCAATGTTAAATTTTTATGTTTTCTGTACACTGCTCTGAGTCCTTCGGGAGAAGGGTGGTATATAAATCTAAATAAATAAATAAATAAATAAATCTCTTTATGAAGGTTACAGTGTCCCTGGGGTCATATGATCACCATGTGTACAACCTTTCCAGTCAGCTTCCAGCAAGCAGTCAACACGGGAAGTCATGTGATCCACTT
>JANHFO010006697.1:368683-380338 GCA_032468095.1 Pareas carinatus | reverse complement strand
AGCCCAATGTATTATAAAAGACTGTGTGAATAACCAGCCTGTTGCTGGCTACAATATTTGTTACTTTGTCAATAAACGCTGTTGGATTCACTGAGGTTCTCCAGCCTGTTCCTTTGAGCAATCGGACCCAAGCCTCTTCAGATCTAACAGGTCCCATAGGTCTTTTTCTCTGCCCACCCCCAAAGACCACAGTTAGAGTTAGAGACAAAGACCACAGTTAGAGTTAGAGTTAGAGACAATTCTAAACATCATGGTGAAATGCAGTGGAAACCTCCCAGGATATTCCAGTTGAAGGCTGCGATAGGCCAAGTGGAATTAGAACTTTGTGCAACGAGAACAGCAACAAAAGCGTTCTTTTTTTAGTTCCTGCTAACATAATATTTTACTCTCTGTTTTTTGAGACAGAAGAATGAATGCAAGCGGTGCTTGGTTTGCTCTCCTTTATTGTTTGGATCAGGGGCCTCTCTACAAAACGAGGGGCCTGGTTCTCCAAAAATATGGTTCTGCAAAGGAAACAACCCTACCTTGTAGTTATCAGTGCTTATGAAATCACACTGGCTTAGTAGTAATAGCGGTAACAGTAACAGTAGATCCCCACCCCACCCCGTTTTTGTGTGTTTCATCAGTTTTTTGAATTAATAAAGCACATCTGCTTCATGAATTTTAACATCTCCAAACACAATAGAAAGAAGGTAGCAAAAGAGCCTAGCTGGATGGCCACCCTCATTGCTAGTAACGAACTCGGCTACAATGTACTCATATATTTTTTTCAATTTTTTTTTTCTGTTTGCACATACTATGCTAGATGGTTATCGTCACACTGAAGAAATACCCAAACAAGATACAACTAAGAGCTCAAGTTAAAAATAAATACAACTCTTAAAATTTCAATTGTACGAAAGGAACCACTTCTATTTGGGAGGAAGAGTGATTAGTGGTGGCAGGTGAGGAGTAAAGATGTTTCATAGGGAGGCTGGCTGGAGCAGAGGCTCAGTTTGTCAAAAGTGATCATAATACTTTGCATGTGGATAGTAGCACCTTTAATCAAAGGCTATTCTAGCATTTGGGAACCAGTTGGAGATAATTTACACACACTAAAGAAACTTCCTATCCATTAAAGCCTTGTTAAGAAGTGAAGGGATCTTGAGCAGTGAGTTTTTTTAATTTATTTAACACACTCAGAGCCTTGATAATGGAAGCCTCATATCATCATCGTCCCCTGTGAGGTGTAGAAACATTATTCCCATTGTACAGACAGACAAACTGAGGTAATGAGAAGCTTGAAAACCTCCCTCCCCCTCAACTGTCTCCATGGAAGAAATAGAAAGAAGACCCAGTGTCCTGTCAAACTCCACCAACCCATGCGAACACACACGTACATACACAGAGAGAAACATATATACATGTATATATATATATATACACACATACATTTCTTCTTTATATTTGTATGACCCTCAATTCCCCATTAAGCCACTCCACCCGCATTTTTTTAAACTGCAAGCCTATGAACAAATGATTTATGATGTTACTTTATGAGACATGGAATGTTTATCCCCACTTTTGAAAGTGAGTTTCTGTACATAATTCCTGTTATAATCTTATATTGTATCCTTAATTCTCAATAGTCATCTGCTAAAGATAAAATTTTTCATACGTATCAGCAGTTTCAACTACTGTGCAGTTGAGTGGCAAATTCCTCACCATGGCCACCTAGCAGGGCTGAGTATGTGGGGTCTGAAGTCTGGTGCTGCTTTCAAACTGGCTGAGTGATTTAGGTGGAAATGCTCCACATGTACAGATGGGTCTGCGAATATTGTTATCAGTCAAAGTTCACTTTTAAGCTGGAGTGTGTGTGTGCACCCCAGCCTTTTGTTTTGTTAATGTTTGACAGCTAATAAAGTGTTCGATTAATCTTGTTCTTGAGTTCCAAAGGCCCTCAAATACAGTATTTGAGAAGCTGACACAGAATCAGCAAACTCTGCCTTCAGAGCAGCTTACAAGTTATGCAGAACTGACACATATAGGCATATTTATTCAAGCATATCATATTTAAGCATATCATCATGTCAAAAATGATGGGAACAGAGTACTAGCTTGGAGCAAGCCAAAATTGTTGGCTTCGTTGATTTGAGGAACCATCTATCTGTATGTGCTCTCATTGGGTGAGTCTATTTACACTAATGAAGTCTACCCATCCTTCCCATTTGTGGGTGTCTCACTTCCATTGCTGCTTATACTTTCCACTGCTAATAGTTGTGGGGAATCTAAAATGAAGATGTTGTTGGAGCTTACAGCGACAAATAAGCTGCAAATCTGGTATGATATCCTATCTAGGACTCTATATGGCCTCTGAAGAAATGGACAGAATGTGGCTTAAAATGTTATCTGTCATCTGTGGATTACATCCTTTGGTGGGGAGGAGGGAGCAGGACTGGTTCGATCTGGGAGGTGGTCAATGCTTCCCTGAATAGGTTGGTGACACCTGCAGCCTCAAAAAAAGAAAAAAAAAGGCTGTGGACCTTCTCCAAAGGATCTCTTTGGCTCCAGCTAATTTTTCATATTGTCCAGTGTCTAACCTTTCCTTTTGGGGAAAGGCTGTTGAGTGAATGATAATGAGGCAGTTACACAGAAGAATAGATGACCTCAGTCTTTCATGGATAAATCTAGCAAGTTAATTAAAACTTTCCAATTTCTGCCTGTCTGGAACAATCCTTGCAACTTCCAATAAAAGCTCCTTCCAAATGATTTCTGAAATTATAATAGTTTGTTTTGTAAACACGTACTGGAACATAACTTTGTTCTAATCTGAAGCTTTTTAGTACTTCAGTCAATGGCTTGTGTTTACATTATCTTTTTTGCTTGTGCTAAACAGCCTGATATGATCAACTGATGCCTACCTAATAGATTTTTTTTAAATCAATTGTAAAGGACCAAGATGGAGTTAAAAGTTATATTGAGCAAAATTGACCAAGTATGATGAACATATAATTAATTTAAGAAGCAGCTCAGTAACAATGATTTTACTTTGAAGTGAAGTCAAGAAGAAGCTAAAGAAAAAAGTACTGGAAACAGGATTGGAAAAAAAATACTGCAATAGGAAGTTAGGTATGCTCCAGTTCCTTTTTTTGACATAAAATGTTTTTTTGTTGTTTTGGTATCCAACATTTTGGTTTCTTCTTACATCTGATTATATGGCAGCTATATAGGTGAGGCAGAAAAATAGAAAAATAAATCCTGCCCATTTCAATACTCTTTATTTCTCTAGCAAGATATATTAAACAAATGTCAGCTGATTCATCATGCCTTATTATCACTGCTCCCTCAATCCCAATAGTAGAATAATAAATATATAAAAATTGGGGCTTTGATTTTAAATTATTGGCCTAGCTGAGAGGATGGCACATTCCCCCCAAAAAGCCGTAATGTGAGGTGGAAAACTCACTTTACAATTCAAATTTTCTTGGTTCCCTATTTTTCTAAAACCTTCTTTGGTTATTTTGAGTCTTTCTCTTATTCCTTCATGCCTTCATTATTCTTAGCAACGTCTTGATATATGTATAAAAATATGCCTGCCAGAAATATAATTCAAGCATCTGTATATCCTACTGGGAAAAAATTTTTAGTTACACGACTAAGTCAACAAAATACATACCTCCATCACAGCTATTATGCACATCTATTAGGCACACAACTGTTATGTAAAAGTCAATCTGCTCAACTGCAGTGATAGAACAGATCCATGGATTAGCTATCTGGTGGAGAAAACTAAACACTGGGGCATGTTTACAGGGTGAAAGGTTGGCTAATATGTCCCCACAATCAATGGCCAAGACTGGAGGTGTTAAATGCTGTGCTGTAAGCTACTGACAATTTTTTTTCTATACAAAATGCATATGAAAAGACTATATGCTTCAAGGTAGCAAGATGCTGCAATTGGAGGAATCCATTTTTGGGGGGAGGGGAAACAGTTGAATAAATTTTGTGTATGAGGGGACAGGAATGCCAGGAGAGGAATCAAGAGGACATAGATGGGTTTAAGCGAAGGACTGGGAGAGAAGGTGGACAGAGTGTAGAACAGAGGCAATGATCTATAGAAAAATACCAGAGAGGTGATGAGCAATATTGTGGAGAAGAAGCAGGTATTATGAAATTGCAGTAAGATTGTGGAATATAATTGGCCTGGAAACAACAGAAGAACATAAGCAGGGCCCTTCTGGATCAGACCACTGACTTATCTAGTCCAGCAGTCTGATCTTACAGTAACCAACTAACTGTACAAGAAAGCCCACTAGTCTCCCAGGAGGTGGCCTTCAGAGGCAGTCATGCCGCCATCAAATTTAATATCCATTGATCCCCATGATTTCCCTGATTTGGTCCAACAAGTCAAGCTGGTAGCCAGCAGCCACATCCTGTTGAAGGAGTGGGCAGTTTTAAAACAATTTCTAGCTTTTCAACCAAAATTAATGAGCTAATAACTTTATATTAAGTCAGCATCCATTCTTTTCAAAAACCACTGGCATTGAGTCTAGAAATGGCAAGAATCCTGTTATCCATTGACTTTGCTACCCGGTGCAGGCCTCGCAAGCTGAACACCCTCTGCATACTCCTTCTGTTATCACTGAAAAGTGTTTGTTTTCCTTAGAACTTGATATCCTCGACAAAATGATCTTGTCACTTGCCCATCATGTGTAACTAATTCTGTCAGTCTTTGGTGTTTGTCAGAGTCTGTAAAAGCGTTACCTTGGCTGTCAGTTTGGGCATTCTTGTCCTCAGAAGAAATGGATCAATATGAGCTAGCAATCTGCCCGCTGGTTCTAATAAAGCTGTTCAGAAAAAGCAAAATGGAACCCTGGTGCCGCCCTAACAAATATTATATTCCCTTCCATTTTTCTAGCTTTATCAACATCTCATCTCTTATTGCTTATACAGGAGCAGAAGGCGTTAAAATTTATTGTTTTCAGTGACAGTCACATGCATTATCACATGCATTATCTCAAGACTTGGCATCACTTTCAGATAAGAAATCTGGTGAATTAAAAATACCCAGCAGTCCATCTTCTCTCATAGGGGACCAGGTGGCATATTTGCTATAATTGTTTTACAGGAGAAGCAAGTAAAGATTCTGTGATAAAGGTAATGTCTGAGGAAAATGTAATCAAAAGAGAATCTAGGCCTTGAATCTCCCCCACTCGAAGTCACTATTGCTTGGGGTTCCTGCAGGGGAAAAATGTATTCAAAATCCTTTCTTACGGCAGGAGTAACCGTTCTTGTGTGCAGAGATGGCTTAAGAAACAACATAGGAAACAACACAAAAGAACAACTAACACTATCATAGTAGCAAAAGGCATGATAATCTTTACTGCTTTTTATTGATGCCTCAGAGCTACCAGTTGCAGCAGCTTGTCTTGGGGCAGGACCGACCATGGACATTTTAAGGCAGATTTCCCGGATAGGTTCCATAGGGATGTTTTTCAAATTCTAGGAAATATGACATAATAGTTTGACTGATGGAGGAAAAGAATGAGAAGCCAGATCCGCCATCTTGATTTTCTTGAACAAACTAGCTTGTTTCTGTCTGGAGGGAGTGGTGTGCAACCTCTGTTGGCTCAAGGACTATATTGAGGGATGGGTTGAACATTGATAGTTTTGTGCCAAAAGTAGCCAGAAACTGTATTATTTGAAGTTAATGCTTCGGCTATCTGCAAAGCTTAAGGTGTCCATTTTGCTCCTTAAGCCCCTCCGCAATGCAAAAGAAGATCAAAGGTTTTGTTTCTCCCCAGTCTGGGTTCTTGAACCACAAAAGAGATCCACATAGGGGGCAGATGACCCCAAACTGCACTTTTTGCACCCTTAACGCAACAAAGATAGGAAAGAGAACCTTGCAATAATTTATAGCAAGGAAATAATTTAAGAAGTGTTATGATAACTATCTTCTAACGTTTGAAGCACTGACTCATAAACAGCAAAACATCTGTTTTCTGTTGTGCTAGAGAGGAAGATCTGAATCATAGCTTAAACAACAAGGAAGGAGATTTTAGATGACCACTGGAAATCTAAGAATATAGACCATTATTTAAGTGAGAAGACTGCTCTGAAAGATATCTTCTTAATAGATTTCCCATGGTAAGAAAAATCCTGGAAGAACTGAGGGGAACACATGGAAAAGAGATGCAAGGAAGACATAATGATCTGGGTCTTTCATGGAATTCTGCAGGTTAAACACTGTTGTGACATTGCACGATAAAAGCCGTCTCTGAAAGCATCTTGTCATTTGATAGAGCACCTGGCAGTAATCTGGAAATATCATTTCAGAATCGATTCATGCAATCTTGTCTACGACATATTAAGCAGAAATTAATTGTCTTCCAAGTAGATTTTGTTAATAGATGTTAAAAAAATGTTCAGGTGCCATCTTTGATCACAAAACTGTTTTTGCACATATATCATCAAGGCATCCGTTTTCCATAGCAGCGTAAGTTTCGAATACAACACGTCAATTATGTAAATATGAAGTTAAAATCACAATGCTGCTTAGTCCCCACTGCACTCATCAGGAGCTGGGATGGGCAGGTTTTTTGGTGAAGACAATCCTTTTTTAAACAGAGCCTTTCTGATTTGGGTGGAAAATAGAGAAGCTGTCAAACATGTACAAAGTAGTTGTGAACTGTGGTTAGGCTCACTTTTGTTTAATTATTACATGTAGGATATTCTAAATTTGTGATGGTTATAGTGTCACCTACTAATTTTAATAGTTTTTTTAACTAATTTCTGTGTTCAGTGGATTAAGCAGAAATTAGTTAGTGATTTATTTTCAAAGTACCATCATCCCTGCTTTGACAGATTTGTCTTCTATCTTTTTATACTGACTAACTACCTAGAAAACTGAGTTTTTTCAATTTTTTTCCTGATAATGATATCAGGAGAAAAAATTAAAAGTCAATAAGATGTTCCAGGATCTGGAGAAAAAAACAAATCAAGAACTAAGTAACAGGAGGACATCTGAGGTCTCTGATTAGCAAGCAGGGGTAATTTTAGTATAAAATAATATCCTGAGATGCATTTAGTCGGTATGTATGCTTTCTAAGAAGTCATACACTCATGAGCGATGTAAATTGTTAATGAGGTGTTCATTACCAGGCAATCTATCTTACAATTAGTGGGACAATGGCTGGTTAATTGTATTGCTGCATGCTTGTTCCAGTGGAAGGATTCTGGTCTGGGCAAATGCCAGCCTTGGAAACAAGATGAAGAAGAAAGATGGCGCCAGTTCAAATTGAAATAGGTAGACTTCTTATGGCTCATTGGATGGAACAAGTTGTGAAGGATCAGTTTGATCTGCTTACCAGAGAAAATTCAGCAGTATTTAACATGTCTCTTCACCATTGACAGATCAAAGGAACAAATAAATATTCGTTTCTCTCTAAGAAACTTTAGTTTGTGACACATACTTCAAGGCTTCGAGACCTCTGAGCCATCAAAATAGCTTCCTTGCCTCTCACTGTTCTTTTTTCCCTCTGACTCCAAGTCTGGAAATCAACTGCTTTCCTTTCTCACATGGCATAAGTTCTTGTTCATCCCTGTGAGGCTGACAATCCATTCCCTTAGATAAAACAATTTCTCTGAGGTTGAGGGAAAGAAAATACAAGTGACACATAAATGCTCATCATACATAGTTACAACACACACACACACACTCATACTCAAGTCTTTCTCTCTCCCTTCTCCTCTCTCTCACACACATACACAGACAAAATGCACCCAGAGGGCTATGAGAGCATCATGGCTCCTCTCTGCTTTGCTGAGAGGCCTGGCTAGGATAAAGGTCTAGCCATTCTTATTATTTATATTATTACTCTTACAAATTGTATTGAATTATAATGAAGCCACCTCACTGAAACAGAGCAAGTGATCTTGCCATTCCCCCTCTCAAGTCTGTGCACCCACAGGTGAGGGCTAGCTTTCTCATGGCAGGGCAGGCTATCATCCTAATGGGCCTTTGGCTGGAAGAACGCATAGGCAGTCTTGTATGGCGATCACAGGCTCCTCTCCTCCCATTACTTCAAGGTCCGTGCCACACCGCATACTCAAACAAGCCAAGGCTGAAGAGGCTCCTTTCACTTCTCTGAGCTGAAGCCCCTGGAGAGCGGCTCTCCTCTCTTCCAGCTCTTCCTCTTGCTTATTCTTGCTAAGCACGGAGTCTGAAGGACAGGCTAAAGCAGGAGGTTGGGTGGTAACAATGCTCCTCATAGTAGTATGTGCTGCTGAACCAGCATAAGGGGCACTGACATCACTTTCCCATGCCCAGAGTTGGTTTTTTTTTTAGTACATATTTCAGGTTTACTCTCTTAGCCTCTGTTCATCCATCCCCAAGCTTTTCTCTCACGAGGACACCTCAGTGCAGCCGCTGTGCGTAAAGTCATGTCATGAGAGTGTAGCCAATAAATGCTGACTTGGTGCACCGAACCCCAGAGTGAGTCCTTGGCTTCTGCTTCTCAAGCCTTCAGCTGATGCCACTGTGCCACCGCCTGGCGAGGGTGTGAAATCATATCCTTCCAGTGCTTTACTTCGCCTGGTCCACTCTTCCACGATAAGTAGATCTAATGAGAGCAGGGAAACAAATTAGACGAGGACTGGTCAAAGGCTATTCATTCTTATTCCCATCTCTTCACTGAGGTAACGTTCTATGCACCTGTTCCTCCCAAACAAGTCAATTTTAGCACATATCGTAGTGCTTGCATGACTGCCTGCTATGAAATTGCTAACCCTGAGACAGAAATGGCTAAGTCTGTTGTTTCTTTGCCTGGGCATAAAGGAGGGCGGCGGCGGGGGGGGGGGGTCATTTTGGCAGGAAACAAGGTAGCAGTTGAGATAAACTTCTTCATTGCATGGCGTGTTCTCCCAGGTTAAGGGCACTTTCAGATGACCAAGTAGTCAGAACAGTAGCCCTGTTTTAATGTCATTGTAAAACCAGACAACTTGAATAATGAATTCAAGCTGTCTGATTTCACAATGACATTAAAGCAGGGCTACTGTTCTGACTACTTGACACCATTATGATGTTCCTGGGATGGACATTTTACTTCCCTACCAGTGTGTGCTATTCACAGGGAACTGGCAGCTCAAATTTGCTGCTTTTCTGATTTGGGACACTCGGCAAGATTTCCCATGGCCCCCTTCCCCCTTCCCCCTACCTGGCTGGGATGAATATGCTTAAATGTTGCAAGGGTATCCTGGGCAGACTTCTAATAGTGAAAATCAGATAAGAAAAAAATACTGTAGGAAAGAAGAGAACATGGACAATAAATTAGAGCTTCATACCACCAATATTGTAGGGGTGTTACAGGGCTGAATTAGGGCCAACTGATGCTCTAAGCAGAGCCCAACAACGGTGCCCCTTGATGGAAGCAAAATTCTCATGCCGAGATAGAGAAAAAAATGTGGTATCTGATGACACCTTCAAACCAACCCTTTAAATCTTAGTCACCTACCATGACAAAGAAAATTTTTTTTTAACAATGTAAACAATGTTATTGTTATTTGAACTGTTTTAATTGTTTTACAATTTTAGAATTGCAAGATGCCCAGAGTCACTTGGTTAAGTTGGGCAGCTATAGAAATTGGATAAATAAAATAAAGTTGACCTTCACCAAAATATTGACTGATAACTGCGCTATCCTCCTTCCCTTGGAGCCCTAACCACATGCTTATTTTGCCTCAAGGGATCCTTTATTCCCAAGGAGGGAGAATATCAGCATTTAAAGGTAGGTCAGGCCAGTAATAAGAGCCAGGATGGTGCAGTGGTTAAAAGCAGCACTGCAGGCTATTTCTGCTGACTGCCATCTGCCATTTGCCATCAAAAGTTTAGCAGTTCGATTCTCACTGGCTCAAGGTTGACTCAGCCTTCCATCCCTCCGAGGTTGGTAAAATGAGAACTCAGATTGTTGGGGGGCAATATGCTGACTGTGTAAACTGCTCAGAGAGTGCTGTAAAGCACTGTTAAGTGGTATATAAGTCTAAATAATAAATGAAATAATAATAATAAAATAAGCAGGATCCTGCAGGGATTCCGGGAATGCTACTTTATAGATGTAGGCTAGAACTACATATCTTGAAAGTTTGTCCAAGTTTCTCTCTCTATCCCATCATATACTTAAAAAAAAATCAAGCCATAATTATGTTGAGTTATTTTTCTCCTCTCTGTCTTTTGACTGTGTAATCTTTTGTTCAAGCTGCCCTTTAACAGGTGGTTTCTCCCTCAGCTCCCAACACTTTCCAAACGGTTCTTTCACATTTTCTCCAAGGTCAACTGCAGATGCCATCACCCAGCTACATGATTAAAATAGAACCATGGCTCTTTCTATATTGCATTGGAATGGAACCTGTGTATAATGTGGAAATGTAAATATCAGCGTGGTCAAGGCTTATCTATACTAAGCATTTCTCTAGGAGTAGGAGGATGTTGTCCTATAGTATGGAGAAGTGGAACACAGAAGAATGGAGCTCTGGAGAGGTGGCGTTATTTCCCCCTCAATGGGGCAATGTCTGAGAAGGCCACGGACTAATTGACGTATGTTCCAAGCTCTTGAATGTGCAAGAGAGGATACTGAGGCTCATTTCTGGCAAATCAGCACAAAAGAAGTTAAAGAATGAGAGAAGTAGGCCAAGAAAGCTGAGATTCTGCTTTTCTTTACCCTTAATAAGTTTCTTATTTCACACAAGCTATTTAAAGGGTAAGGATTTTTTGGTGAGGTTTTTTTTTTGTAAAATTGTGATTTGCCATTTTAAACAAAGATTACATATTTCAACTACTTGAAGACTGGAGACAAATTCCTTTTCTTTGGTTGTTTTACGTAACAAACTAAATGTAGTCAGATGTGCCGTGTATTGTAATGCACAGGATTGCAGTTGGGCTATATAAACCAAGTTTAAGATTTGATCAGAGGATTATTTATTCTGGTTTTCTATATTTTATGATGACATTGTTATTTAAAGCATTGGATCATCTGGATATGTATCACAGAAATATGCTGAAAGCATTCGCATAGAATCCAATACAAATGGTTCTTTCTCATACGAACAAATGGCTGCTTTCACATTTTAAAACATAATGACAGGAATAACTTTTTTCTTTTTCTTTTTTTAATTGTGAAAAATCTCTATTATACTGTTGTAAAACTTGAATAATATATTATTTCAATGCAGTTTAATTAGCTTAAACCATTTTTTTAAAAAAGAGAAGTATTATATCAATATTATGATATAAAATGTCAGTTTATGGAGCATAAGATTATTTAGCTTTTTCATTTGAAACTGAATACAACATTAAAAAGCTGCTCCAGATAGCATCACAGTATTTGTCGTATAGTACAATAAAGGTCTTGAGCTGATTACTTAATTAAGGTCTCTGTTGTATTGTTACTTAATATTAACTGTTGATGTTGAAGGGGAAAAAGGGAGAAAAGGGAGAAAATGAACAAAGCAAATTTATCTTACATTTAAATTTCAAAAATTTCTGCATTCTGCTTTCCTAGAAGTCAGGGAAGGGCATTTTATTTGATGATATGCATTATCTGAAATTCTCTACCAAGAACAGTGGTCTTCCAGTTTCATGGAAGTCAATTTTTCCATGGACCGGAGGGGGGGATTGAGAGG
>JANHFO010006697.1:349000-368583 GCA_032468095.1 Pareas carinatus | reverse complement strand
TGAAAAATGAAGAAATTCAACATAACAAAGAAGAAGCTAGTCAGGGTTACTTGGACACGTGATAGACATGACAATAGTCTATAGTCAAGTAGCTATAGGCTTGGCCATAAAAAACTGAACATCTTCTCTGATAGATCAAATAGGTTTGATAGTGAGCGGTTCTGATGTTTAAAAAAGCACATTTCTCAATAAAATCCTAACCCTAGTAATACATTTTAGAGAACTGCATGTATTGAATACATAGGAACATACAAATAATATGAAATATGAGTATCTGAATGTTAATGTGTGGTCCTCAGTGGAAGTACAACTACATGGAGGGAAGCATCCAGTAGGCTACCTCATGGTTCTGCCTTGGGCCCAGTGCTCCTCAACTTTATAAATGACCTATACAAGGAGATTAAAGGGACACACAAAAAATTTATAGACAACACCAAACTGGGGGTAGAGGAATTGCCAACACTTTGGGAGATAAACTCATGATTCAGAAGAATCTTGATAAGACATGAGCATTGGGTCCTAGTCAATATATGCAGTTCCGTGATGAGAAAAGTAAAGTCCTGCACTTAAGAAGGAAAAACAAAGCACAGAATAGGAAGTACCTGGCTCAACAGTAGTAACTGTGAGAGGGATTGAGGTGTTCTAGTGGACCACCACTTAAATATGAGCTAGCAGTGTGTGCAACTCCCCCAAAGGTCCAATGCATCCTAGGCTGCATCAGCTGAGCGATGCATCACAATCATAAGAAGTGATAGTACTGCTCTATCCTGTACTACTAAGACTACTTGGAATACTGCATACAGTTCTGGTTACCATGATACAAAAAAGACGATGAGGCTCTAGAAGGAGTGCAGAGAATAGCAACAAAGATGATAATGGGTTTGGAGGCTAAATTATATGAGGAACATCTAAGGAAGCATTTAGCCTACGGAAGAGAAGGCCTAAGAGTGACACGATAGCCATCTTCTAATATTTGAACAGGGAAGAGGGTGTTGATCTATTCTCCAAAGTACCTGAGAGCAGGATAAGAAGCAATGGGTAGAAGCTTGTCAGAGGGACACCCAAGGTGGAACTGAGGAGAAATTTCTCAACAGTGAGAACAATTAGTCAATGAAACACCTTGGTCCCCATATTTGTGGGTACTCCATTCCTGGAGGTTCTTAAGAAAAGATTGGACAACCATTTATCTGGAATGGTATAAGGACTCTTGCTCTGGACAAAGAGTTGGACTAGAAAACCTTCAAGGTCCCTTCCAGCCCTATGTTTTATTTCTATTGTTAATCACTATCGGCCCATTGAAGAACATGAGGTTTCTACAGACCAATATTTTCTGAACTGGTGGTTTCCCAATGTATTGGACTATAACCCCATCACCCATAGTATCATGGCTATTTTGGTTGTGAATGATGGGCACATGAGGTGGGGGAGACTAAGTTAAGAAAAATAGATTTCTGGATGGGTGGTAGAAAGAACCAAATATGTGAGACAAATTTGTCAGACGAATGCTACAACATATGTATTTGTATTAAAAGTCAGGCTGTAAATATATAATGATAACATTGGCATGGTGATATAACCACATACATGTTATCATTTTGGCATCATTGCTGCAGACATAGCAGGACCCAGGAGATATATCTACAGTTCTTACTCCCGTGTAACTGCCTTGGGTTTCACATCTGCGGTATGAAGTTAAAGTGTTGTCCTGTTGGCTATAATTTTTCACCCACACCAGCTACTACCCATCCTTTATTCCTCTTCTGCTGCACAAAAGTGTCGAAGGTGTCAGAATTAGTTTACATGGCAAAGCTAAGAAGTGCTAATCCCTGTGGTAGATTTAGTTATTTTTATCAACTGGGTTTCTATACTGCTGCATGGAGGATGTGTGTGTCATCTTCTCCCCCACAATGACAGCCAAGATCTGTCTTCCAGAATCACTAATGTAGCTTTCTGACTCTCACTCAAAGCCATGTGATTTCATAACTTGACTGGAGGCTGACAATAGTAATTATTCAGTCACTCATTATTATCACATAGTTTCAGCACAGGCTGAAGCAGCTGAGCTATTCTAATACTTGAATTGCGTAAGTTTTGCTTTTAGTTGATTTTGATGTTTTATTCCATTTAGTGGCCATGGATTTCATAACGGAAACTTAGCTTTAACTTTGCTCAGAATCTCTCCCTTACAAATCAGAATCTGAATTAAATCCCTCCTTCCCTACATTTCCCCAATAGCTTTACAAATATTTGGGGAGATTATTAAGAAGCCTCTGCTTAAAGGACTGCCCAGCAGAAACTAAGCACAGAGCACCGTCATTATTTTCCAAGCCTGTCACAGCATTGGTCCAGGCAATCTAAAAGACTGCCTCCATTTATATGAACTTGCATATTTACTGAGTTCATCTAAAGAGGTTCCATGAGATAATCTGGGGGTACCTAAAGACCCTGTCTGAGATATACAGAAACTATCACTCGGGCAAAAGGGGCTGAAACATTTTTTAAGTCCAAAGAAATGAGGTAATATTTAGAAATGGATCAGACAGACATCTTCTTAATTTACTAAGCTATATGGAGGAGGAGAAGGAGGAGGAACAGCATAATCAGATTTCTAAGATTCTGTTACTATTGCCAATTGCAATAAAAGTTGTTTTAGTCTTCTTGTGGAGTTGATTTCCTGGCCTGGTCTAACAGTAGCTCATGTTCTACTTACTGCAACTCCAAATAGAAACAATCCATGGAAGACAAAAATGGGTGTCCTGTGTCTGCTTCCCTTCCTCAGGAAATCGGACTTCTCTACAGAGACTTCAGGGCAAAGCTGATCAATAATCTCCCAAGAACCAGATCAAGCTTGAACCAGACAAAACCTACACAATTTTGTTATGCTTGTTATTGTCATCTTATTGATGCTGACTTCATGTTATGCTGATTTTAATTTGATATGCATGCCACTTGTTTTAATATCGTGCCATATTATGGAATAGCTTTCTCTCTGTGATGCAAATCAAACATCAATAAGTCAATTTATAATTATTCATTAATGAGAACAGAATTATATATATTTAATGTAAATCAGATTTAAAGCTAATTAAAGTGTGGCATATAAACTTGCATTTTAAAACAAGAAGTCAGTTCTCCAGCTATTAAAATTTTACATTTAATATTTCTTGAAGTTCATTAAACTAAATTGTCATACAATATATCATTGAACTGCAAAATACCAAAGTATAATTGACCTTGTTGAAAAAAATAGTACTAAATGGCACTGGGGAAAGATGCATGACATATAATTTTGTGATTGCTTTGCCAAGCATCTAGCTTGTATTATATTACTATCTCATACCACAAATTATAAGCTTTGGGTGGATCCATTTGATTAATATTTTCAACAAATTGATTTAAAACAGAAATCACAATATACTGTAAGACTATTTGATAGAATCACTGTGCACAGATTCAAACCAGAATGCTGATCTAAGTTGTAGCAGAAACTGCTGGACATGCCAAAGAGTTGTGTTAAGATGTTGGCTCTGATTTGCTCTTAATATCATTGCAATACCCAGCTGTGATATCTCCAACAATGAAAACCTCTACTTGTTGGCAGCATACACATATTTGCACATTATTTGCCCAAAGCTCTATATCCAGTTAATGGTTAATTTAAGATTTTTGCTAGATAGGCAGATAGATAGGAGACTCAGATTCAAGTTTACCCTAAACACATTTTCTCTACTCCAGAAGGATGAGAACTGTAGAAATATTTTGAGGCAAATCAAGATATATTTAGTACAAATCTCTTACTGTGCTATTCTTGTAGACATCTGAGACATAGAATTTAAAGTGGGAGAAGCTGCAAGCGCTACATCTGCCAGCAAGGGCAGAAGCTATGTCTGGATAAAGTAGAGTAAATTTGCTTTTTTATCATAGTTGTTTGTAATGGAGAGAGAATTTAGTTACCTACTCTCCAGACTGGCGGTGTGAGGAATAAGACCCAAGGCTTTCTAAGAGGACAAACAATTGGATCCAAATTTGTCTTGTATTGCTCCTGAACAACCCATGAATTCTTCCAGGTACTTCTGATTTCCATTGCAATGAACAGTAGAAATATACTCTGAACTCAAGTGGTGGGTAGAACAACCCTAGAACTAATAGACTATCTGTTCTTTTCTGAAATGGTTGCCCAAGGGAGTTAGGATTGCTCTGAATATTAAACTACAACTGAATGTTTTGGAGAGAAAGTGACAGTCAAAATGGAAGCTAGAAGCCTTTGGGAGTCAAAGCTCTGTTCATTCCGCCTGGAGCACCCTCAAATAGTCTGATATACCGTTAAAGTCTAGCCACCAAATTTCAATTATAATTCATTATTTTGCACCTTTGACATAATCCTTTAATCCTAACCCCTATATGGAAACTGTGTCTTCCATTCTCATTATGCATTAGTTTTCATCTTGTGTTCCTATAGATTGTCTCATCTCTTCTTGTTACCTCCTACTGTTGACATTTAGCTGTGGAAGCAAAAGGAGAGGAAATTTTCTTTCTGCAAAGTTGCTATTTCCCAGACTAGTGATTTGAAATTGTTTTGGCCCACATCCCTTCTAAAAGGAGTTCTAATAAAATACATCTGGTCAAATACTTGTGGAGGGGCTCAGCTGGTGTAAAGCTGCAAGAAACTAAAGCACTAATAGTATTTCTGACAGGAAATCACCAGTATTTGAGGAAGAACCTAAATCCTAAATTCTGATAAGCAAGAAGTTTATCCTCAGCCAAAGGGATGATCTACCTTTCCAATGACATCATTCCGGCTCAGCTTGTCCTTATCCATGACGGTAATGATTATGGTTGTCTCCCTCAGCTTCTCTGTGGGGATGTCGAACAGGAAGGATTCATTGAACACCGGGTTCAGGCATCGTTTCATCACCACTGTCTTCTTCTTTTCCACCCGTTTATCTTTGTACATCAGCCATACCTTCACATAGGGATCTGATGCAAGAAAAATGAATAATGATTGCCAGGATTTAACTGAGGAAACAGTGCAAGTTATAGAGGGAACATGCCAGTACTTAGGCATCACTCTTACCGAAGCTGCTAGCAATGATTTGTTTCTCACAGAATGATGCACTTAAAACAAAATCTGAAAGTGCAAGGTTCAGTTTTATTTTTATAAAAAGGTTCAACTGCATATTTAAGTTCTACATAGGAAAATGAGTGGGTGTTCATTCCATTTGGAGCCTGTGGGGGGACGAATGCAGTATTTGTTCGTAGTTCCTTAAAGCAGTCCTACCATCGCCAAGGGTGGTCATACCATCCCAGAAAAGACAGGGCTACTTTAAAGAGTTGCAAAAAAAAAGTTCTATGCGCAAGTTTCTGAATACTTTGTACCATTAAAAAAAAATCAAATCTGACATGGCAGCAGAAGCTGTATTTCATTTTTCAGAAAGTTATTTATACTGTCAGTTGTTTCAAGCTAGGTGTAGGCAAGTGTCACCTCTCATGTGGCTTTTAGTCATTTTTCTGTAGACTGGAAAGTCAAAGGCAGCCTTGTCCATTTCCCCAACTTGATCAACTTTGGTTATGCATGAGGATATGGAGCCATTAACCCACCACTGAATGTCACACCGAATTCTTGAAACTCAAAAGGTTACATACTTTTGATATACATGGACATTTCTCCAGCCTGTTTTTTAGATAATTAGTTCATTTTGTCATTTCCCATTTATAGGCAGCATCCTAAAATGATGCAGAAGGAGTTATACTATTGTTCTAAAGGCTTGTTCCAAACATTGCGTGCGCGCACACCCACACCCAAACACCGAGCATCTTCAATCTATAAAAACCAACCAACCAAAATCACTCTGGTGAAATTTGATCATTTTGACCCCAAATTTCAGTAGCACACTTTTAGTCATAAGTCCAACATGTGCCCAGTAAATTGCTGATTCCTGCAGTGAAAGATTTTGTCCAAAATTCCTATGATTCCTTTACTATCCTAGAGGAACTTGGGAAAGAAATCTTCCTCTGCAAGTAGACAGTAAAATGTCTAGAACTCCTAGTCGATTTTAAAATTTCACTGTATGGGAAACTACTTTTCTTTTACAGTATTTTTTGCGGGAGGATGACATTTGAATTGAATTGAACATTATTAGAAAATTAAGAAAATACTTTAGAATATGTCCTTTCATTCACGAATTAGCATAACTCCTGGCAAAGATGGAACTGATGCATCTATGATGGAACTGATGCATCCCAGTTCCAATGGGAATATTTGTTATTCCCATTGAATGCCTTGCAAGGTTTTTTATCCACTTTTTTCTAATAAAAGCAAAAATAGCACACAGGGACTTCCCCAGTGGTTTCTCCATGATAAAGTAATAAGACATAACCCAACTGAAGTTTCAGCAAGAACGACACATCATGTGCCCTTGGACAATGTCCTGGGGCCTATTTTTCACTTTAAATCATAGATGCTGAACTAAAATTCAACTTGTCTTTTCAGCCCTTCAAAGGACTCTAGGACAACTTGCCATGACTAAATTACCATGGGAAAACTCGCTATGGGACAAGAGTTACCCTAATATCAAAGAAATGGTGGAACAGAATAATTAAATAAAGGCTGCAAAAGGATGGACAAAATGAAATGTGAATGACAAAAAATAAAATTTTAAAATTATTTTAAATAATTAAATTGAATTGTTGAATTGTCTCTCAGGAAGTCATCTGATGGTAAGTTGGCTGCAGTCAGTTGTCCTGTGGTGAAGTGACTGCTATATGGCACCTGTTGCTTTAGGTGCCACTTGAGGAGACAGCTCATATTCTGCCATCAAGGAAAACCTTTGTCCGTATAAATGGAATTCTGCCATGGTAATGGTTCAGGTGGATTCTGTTAGTATTTCTCCCATGATACACAGAATTCTGGATGAGGTAAGATTGCATCATCTCTGTCAGCCAGTGATGCAAAATATAAATAATACCTGACTCTTGCATCATAGCTGGAGAAAAAAAAGGTCTGATCATCAAAGACATTCTGATATTTCACAGATTTTTACCATATTTACCACAAACGTTAAGTGCCCAAGCTTCTAAGGAAAAGATTAATTTTGGGGTGACTTTTGACTTGAGATTATTTGTTACTGTTCTGGAATTCAATACCTGATGTTCCCCCGATATCCATGGCTTTAAGATTCCGAGCTTTGATAATATTCACAACAATGGAGTTGGCAGAAGGATTGTAGCAAAGGGACAGAAGTAGTTCTCCTCGGCTTCCCTAGAAAGAAGGATGAACAGAGATGAGAAAACCTTGTCTGATGTTTGACATCACTGATGCCCCTTCTAAAGGTTCACTATGCTTGGAACTGAAGCCTTCTGAGCATACCTCAGGATTTGGCCTGTTCATTGTGTACAGAATACAGCTTCCATCTTAAATTAAACTTTCATCAGATCAAGAGCCACAGCATGCTTTGTGATTGCACTTCTACAGCAAGCAAAGCAAGGGTTGAAGAATTGAAACAAGTGTTTTGAGTACAGGTAGTCCTTGACGTATGACCATAAAGGAGCCTGCCCGTTGTGATCGTAAATTGTGACAGTCATAAAGTGGGTCACCCACAGGACCAAACTGATTTTACAATTTTTGGGTAGTGATTTTGTGACCATTAAGCGAATCCTGGGGTTGTTAAGTGAATGCTGTGATCATTAAGCGAAATATTTGATTGATTTTGTGAAAGTAAATGCCAGTTTTTGACAAAAATGTGGTCACATGACCTATGGGATACTGCAAATGGCTGCAAACATGGTCCAGTGGCTGAGTGCACGGAATGCATTCATATGATTGCGGTGGCGGGGAATTGGAACTTCAGAACTAGGTTGCACGTATCCCTGGGGAGGTCTGATGTAACTTCAAATGGTTGTTAAGTTACTATCTATATATTGGTGACTGTCTCGATATGCTAGTCTTAAGGTGTTCTTTTGTACCGTTAGGTCTTCCACAATGCAGAAATTGAGACAAAGGCACTTGTAAAAAGACCTATAGGCACAAAAAGATGTTGCTAAGACATCTGCAGTTCCTGAGCTCCTATTTTTGAAACTTTGTGCTAATTGATAAAAATAGTTGCCTGTCATTGGCTGAAATAATTATTTGTATTCAAGTTAATCAAGGCTAACAATACTTATGGCTGATAGCCATGTTCAGGAATGCCAGTTTGGATTACAACAGGATAGTATAAATAAGGATGGGGATTCAAAAGTGAAGCAAGATTAATAATTTTGCTCTTGGACTGAATAAATTGGAAAAAAGGAATGTTTTTTAAGAGCATTTATTATAGGGAATGTCTTTTCTTTCAGATATAGTTTCTTGATTGTAGTGATACCATTCAGTAGGAAACACCCCCCTTGTTGCGATTATGGTTCTGATAAGTAAACTATTAAACATATTGTGCAAGATTGCCCACAACAGGCATTTTCTGGTTCCCTAGAAGCATGAAACAACTCCAGAGGTGATTGCCTGGATAGCTGAACTGGACACCCAGTTGTACAGACATTGCCATACCCTCCCATAGAAGTTTTATTTATAATTATGTGGACTGTGTATATATGCTTACTTCTCTTCTGTCATGTTCTCATCATATGCTAAGTTATAATACTAATAGTTCAGTGAATATAACCAACAAACTTCATATATGTGTTTTGTGCTGCTGACAATACATTTAGAAGTATTAAGGATAGTTGTTAGGCTTCCTCTCACTCACTGTATCAGCCTTATATGGTATCTACAACTACACTTGACATCGTGCAGGTATTAAGGCGTTATGCTTTTATTAAAGATATTAAGATATTAATATTATTTAAATTTAATAGCTGGAGTAGTGAGGCTGTACAGTGGGCCAGAACACATAGTTTTGGTTGATTGATTGAATAGTGCATGAGGCAATCTGTGCTGAGATTGGTTTCTGTGGGTGTGGAGGGTTTTTTTTCCCCACTTTCCCCCACCTTTTTCTTCTGTGTCTCCTGTGTGCTCTGTGATCTACCTCATGATATAGTGATATGCCTGACTATCTTGTCTGCTGTATATATAGATGTAAAATATATCTATTTATATAAAACTGAAGTTCGTGTCAGTGTTTCTGACTCCATTTGGACACCTGCTATGCAATTCTCTTACAGGTGGGTGTTAGGCTCCTCTCGCTCACTGTATCAGCCTTACATGGTATCTACAACCATTCTCAGCATCTTGCAGGTATTAAGGTTTTATCCTCTAATAAGGGATTATAAAGAGAAGCAGGAAGGATCTCATCAACAGTACTTCAGAACCTTGATAGCCTCTTGCCAGGCTAGGAAAAATGTGCAAAGTTGCAAAGCAAAGCTAGTATCTTACGCTCCCATCACTGCAGGGCTTTAGATCTTTCCAGAAAGTCTGCATTTGAGTCAAGTCCACTTTGTTGAGAGGAATGGAAACTTCCCCAATTGGATCATTACGACTAAACCGATCATAATCCAGGACTTGCAGATACAGCACCCGCTGAACTACTTTCTCATATGGGAAACCTGATGAAAGCAATGGAACAATTGAAAAAGACACACAGAGAAAGAAAGAAAATGAGAGATGAAATATAATTAAGCAGACTAACAAGAACTTGAAATGCAAAAATGGCTTCAGTTGAAGAGAGTCATTCCCTTATACATGGTGATCTTTTCCATAGCAATGTACCAAATCAGAAAAGGATAATGGCGACTATACTTACAGGTAATCTTGTAACTTTGGATAACTTTTTTTTTAGTTTTTTAGACTCCTCCCCCCTGTTCCTTCAAGTCAGTCTTATCTCTGGAGCATACCTGGCCTAGTCCCAGCAATTTTCTTGGCAAGAGTTTCAGAAGTAGTTTACCCTAGGTCACCCAGCTGGTTTCATGCCTAAGGCAGGACTAAAACACCTGGTCTCTTGATTTCCAGCCTACTAACCTAACCACGACACAAACTGGTTCTCATCTTCTAGATTAATGAGTACTAATAAAGTTTTGTTAATTCAAGTTGATATCTCAGAGATCTGACAAATCCTGGTCTTCATCCATAATTCGCACTTGGATTGCTTGTGAAGAATTGTTTCCTTTCTATGTTAATTTAATACACTGCTGTTTCCCTGGAGAATAAGAGCATGATCTGACTTGGCAGAAGGCAAGACAACTGGATAAAGTATAGGAAACTTAAGGTAACACAAATTGACCAGATGAAATAGGTAGACGTGACAGAGAATGTGATAGATTAATGATTTTGGACAGTATTCTTTTACTTGACATCCTTCAGTACATTGGACTTCAATTTCCATAATACTCAGATGCTATTATATGTATAACAATTGCATGCTTATGCTCCTCAGTACATGCACATTTCTGTATTTAAAATATTAAAGAAACTTTTTTTTCCAGCCTTCAATAGGGGTGGTCAATACCAATGATTTTTTGTTGTGATGTGAAAAAGCTGTTGTCATAGACCACCACACCTCAATGCTGTATTCTTTACAGTTATATGGCACAAAAATTGTGAGGGAATGAGAACAATATCACACAGAATCTCCTTACTGCTTTTTGCATTATTTTAAATTCAGGTCTGGAGCTTCATGCCCTCTCAACTTCATCTATGTTTGGTAGCTGAGATAATTAATATCCGATTCAACAATCATGTGTTCAAAATAATAAAAAAGCAATATTTCATTTTGCCTCAATGAACTCTGAACAGTTTATGGACAGTCTGCTTTTTCACAGGTGGGAACACTTACCTCATCTTTTCTCATGCCCTCTCAGCTTCAACTAATGCAATTCTTTTCATAGACTCTTAAAAGGGAAGGGTAGTTTGATTGTTTCACAAGCCCTCTTTCACAACAACTGCTCAAAGGTTTTCTCTCTCCATTCAGTTAGTCAATTACACATTATCATGATGATTCTATTTTAAAATATTGATGGCATTTATTTGAGCTGTACAGTATTCAAATTACTTGCAAATCCTTGGAAAATTACCCAAGTGCATAGAAGGCTAGGAGGAAGAGCTAGAGTGAAATCTGATTTTTGCTGCTCCAAAACCTTCTCTTCCACCCACTCATCTGATCATCAAAAATCTTCAGCCCTTTGTCTTGGTGCCAACTTGTAGGCATTATTTAGAATGTACCATTTCTTTTCCTCCACTAGAGCAACATACAGCTATTGTTATAATACTACTGGGAAAAGCACCTGATTGCAGAATTGCTTGCATGCTACTTTTTCACAATCAATGGTAGTCATAAGCTTTTAATAGCAACAAGGGAATGAGAGTTTGGCAGCATTACAGCGCCTCTTTACACTAACTGCTATAACATTTTTGTAAATGCAGACAAGAAATGACGTTGGAAATTGGGACTAGCAATGCAGTTTTGGAATTTACTACCAAGAGATGTGAGTGTTGGTTACCAGCTTGATGTCTTCAAAAAAAGGTTGGATCAATTCAGAGAAGTCATGGCGATCAATGACTATACGTTTTGGTGGTAATGTGACTGTGTCTAAAGGCCACTTGCTGGGAGACTAGTGGGATTCCTTGTGTGATTGGTTGATTACTATGAGAATGGACTGCTGGAAAAGATGGGCCAATGGTCTGTTACACCATGGTGGTGCTTATGTTTTTCTTTCCTTCGGTGAATATATACATGGTTTTCACCTCTCCCATGCTAGAACTCTAATATTAGTGAAAATAAAAGGAAGTGGATTATGATGTAGTCATTGGGAGAAACATTGGATGTGTACACTTTAAAGCCTTCAGTCATGTTTGTGTTCTTCAGAAATATTTGCACCAGCCTGGTGAAAAAAGGCAAGAAGGATGGTGAATATCATTCACCCTTTCTTTCTGTCCTTTCTGGACAAGAATGGCAACTCCACAAAATGTCAAAATGTTCAACTTGAACATTCTGTCTAGAACAAAAGGATTATCACAATTAATCAGTTCACCTTTGACATACTGTCTTTTTCTACTCAGAAACAAGTTTTCTGCCTGTCAACAGCTTTTTTCAACTATGTTGCTTGTCTTTAAGTTGAGTAAATGAAGACCACTGCCATACTTGACAAGTTGACAACCAAACGATGAGATAGATTTACTCAGCAAAGCCTTGACCTCAGTAATCACAATCCAGAACTTAGACCTTCTTACCTACCTTCAAAAAGAAAGGTCTCATTCCAATGTGGATTTAAGTTCTTCCTTTTCACCTTTGTTTCCAGTTTATGCTTTTTATCTGGCAGGAGATAAATTTTGACAAAAGGGTCACTTGTGCCACTGAAATCCTTGGCTGGCAGCTCCTGAGCTTTCAATATTTTGACAGTGAGAGTAGATTCCTGGAAATTATAGCCAACACTAAATTGAATGCGGCCCAGATTCTCTCGGCTGGAGCTGTCATGTCCCTCATCATCCTCAGATCCAGGGGATAGCTATAGTGAAAGGGAAAACAGAAAGACATAGCTGTGAGTGTCTGGTACGCAATGCTAATCTTCTGTATTCAATTATGCTTTAACACAAGAACCCTTAGAGGTATTTGCTGTGCTAGCTAACAGATCTAGGTTAAACATGAGCAATTGATAAGAACTTATTTCTCATGGCTTATTACCTTTATTAAGGTAATGATAATGTTATACTTTATATTTTATTACTCCAAGAGAACATTTTCTTTTACAGTCAGCTTCCTCTTAGCTCTCTCCTTGTCAATGACTCTGAAAAGAGAAGAAATTCATGCAGCTCTTTGATTCTGAGAGTTTGAGACATTTTCAAGTTGCCTGATGTCCTTAGGTGAGAAACAACACTAAAAAAAACACCTCCAAGTATAGGTAGTGTTGAAATGGAAAGAGCATTGGGAAATAAATACAGAAAGGAGACACTGTTAACATAAGCTCTATTTAATCATTGACTTAACTGGGAGTGAGCCTAGGGAACAGGAAAAATTCTATTAAGAACAGTGTAACTTAGGTACTCATTAGTAGGGTGTGAAGTTGAAAATTCAGAAAGACTTTGTTCCACTGTCAGCAGCTACTGTTCCAACCTCCTTGTGAAGTGTCTCACTTTTCACCTCTCATATCATTCATGATTTCACTATAAGCCCCAGGGTCTGGATTCAGACCAAGAAGGGATCTCATTTTGTCTACAGCACTTTCAGTTTGATTTTATTTATTTGCAAGGGTGTCCACATATTTTTTTTTTCGATTTCCCATGGTGCTTGAACGCCAAATAAATAAAAAATTATGTAGCATAACTATCTTACAACATACAAACAGATGGTGGTGCTGTTTCTCCTGCTTATTATTCACTGGTGCAGAAAAATAATTTCAGAACTTGGACTTAAATGATTTTAGCTGTCCATTGGGCATTATTTTCAGTGACTCAACGAGGTAAGATTATTTTTTTCCTACCTGTGGAGATTCCATATTTTGCAACTACTTTTACATTCCTCATAGTTAAAATATCAATAAATAAGTATATAAACCCACTGACGAATCCTGATCAGAGGAAATATTCTGAACATACGCATTTCATATTCAAATTCACTTGAATCATGACACTTATCTGAGATACCGTGCTGTTTGCTTCAGCTGCTCTGATTCTAAAAACAGTTAGTTTGCAGTAAGTACTATTTTCCTGCAGATGGTACCCTCTATTTAAGTGAAAATAATAGAAAAATTTGAATGTACATGCTCAGCTGGCAGTTCCTAAACTACAGCTTTAATTAAAAAAGGGAAAAATTAAAGGCAGATATGAAAAGGGATATGAACAATATGTGTCTGCCAGCTAGAATATTGCTGCTGGCACTATTTATTTGCACTACTACAAGTCTTAAGACTCCAAAATCTCTTTCTACTTTCAAGGCTTCTGACTCTTTCCTTGAAAGGCCCATGAGCTTCAGTTGTCTAGCAATTCTACTCAGCTCAACTCCTATTTTCCATTCCTGCTCCTGTTCATATGTTTTCTGTGCTATTGCTAATGCTAATTAAGACATAATTCTTATTTATTTTTTCAATTTACATTCAAGTAATTTTCTGCACTAAGGAAATATTTCCATGTTGGACTTGTGGGAGAACCTTTCTGTCTTCTATCCAAGACAGAATGACTTAAATTGTATGGACAAAGGGAGTTTGTAAAGGATTACTACCAGAAAAACCATTCTACACTACTGCACTGATTCCACAAAATAAGAATAGACAATGTACTGGATACATTCTTGACTAACCTGCAATAGTTGTAGCACTATATGGTCAATCTTCACTCAGTATTCTAAGTTCTGTATCGCCCAAGAAACATTCTACAGTCCATTTTTCTTGCACTGATTTCTATATTCCATTCATCCTGACTCTTTTTTATAATGGTGTTTAAGTTAATTATGTGTTCCCTGTGTTAATTTAATTACACACAATCTAATTTAGCATCATGAACTCTTCCATCTAGGGAAGCCAAGGAAAGAAGTAAGGTGGCTTTAAAACCCTAGAAACAGGTTAGCAACACTCCACCTCGTTTCTTTTTAATTGCAGGGAAGGTGTTATGGTTTAGGCATCAAACTAAAAACTGGGAGTGTGTGAGTTTTAACCCTGCTAGCTACTCTCTCTCAGCCTTAAGAATCGGGCAAGAGCAAACCACTTCAGAAAAAAAGCACCTTAAAAAAACCCACAGGAACTTTTCTAGGCAGTTGCCAAGAGTCAACACACTGAACTGAAGGCAAAAAACAAGGAAGAGGGAAGGAATTTGGAAGGATGCAAAAAAAGAAGTCTGTGCTTCATTTTTCCTTAAGTGATTTATTACTGCATACATAAGAGATACTTATGGGTCTGTGGCGGCACCCACCCTCTGGACCGATCTCCCCCTTGCTATACAAACGATTTCTGACCTTCGAACCTTCCGCCGTGCCGTGAAGGCCCACTTATTCCAGCAGGTTGGCCTGTCATAGCCGCGCCCTTGTCCTCCTGTGTTAATGTGGGGTTTAGATTGGTTTTAATATATTTTAGTCAATTTTACTGTTAGATGGAAATAATTTTATTGGTCCCCCATTTTTAAATCAGGCTTTATGGAATGTTTTTAATATGTTTTTTTACTGTTTGTGTTGTACTGTGTTTTTATCTTTGCCTGTGAGCCGCCCTGAGTCCTTTGGGAGAAGGGCGGGGTATAAATAAAATTATTCTATTCTATTCTACTCAAGTGGGAGCAGATAAAATACACATTTTAAAAGTTTCTGGGTTCTACAGGTAGCTTCTCCTGCCAAATAAAAACATTTATATTACACAGCCATAACATGTGCATGCTGGTCTCAAGTCTGGATTGGGTTGAGAAAGGCCTGCAACTTAAGATTCCCATTTATTGATATCTGAAGATATTGCTCTGTATGTATTATTTATATTTCATGTTGCTAACTGATTTATATCCTGTGGTATATACATGCAATGAAATAAATGAATGACCTTGAGGAAAGAGGGGAGAGATGCTGCCTAGGAAACTATCAGACAAGAGAAACAGGAGCAGCTAATGACTTAAAAGTCAGAGAAAGAAACTTAAGAAAGAACCATCCTAATGGATGAAGCAGTTAAAAGTGGTGGCGGAAAGTTTGTACTTTCAGGCTTGCAAGACTGTGTTAATGTAGCCTAACAATTAAGAAGAATTAGTTCATCTAGCCCTGTTTACCGTCTAGTTTACCTGTGTGGATTGTCAATACACACCTACATATTTAATTGATTTGGTGCAGGCATGGAATTTATATTCCTTCAATGAATGATCCAGTTTTTATCTAGCTACCTGTAATGCAGATTTTACCTATCAATTAAGTGGTTCAAATTCTGACTTGAACCAGGTAATAGATTACCCCGGTACTTCGCTAATAAAATTTATATTTTTCATCTACAGTGGGATAATAGTATGAGGTTTAGAAATAATCATAAGAACGATGTCCGCAAGTAAAACTAATTTGTCTTCATATATTATTTTGTTTTTAAGAAGCTATTGCCATGGCAGCTAGATCCCAGCGGTCAGCAGCTAGCTGGATTTCAAATGCGTCACCATCTGTTGAGCCAGGAAAGGTGGTAGAGGAAGAGGAAGATCCTTTTACTAACTTGTTAAAAGACATCCAGGCTCAAGTACAAGTCTTGAAGCCAACCCAACAAGATCTGGCTGAGCTTAAGAGTGATTTAAAATGAGGGCAAGAAAAAAAAAGGCTAGATATGAAGACTGATTACAACCACAGGACCATAACTCAAGCCAGTCTTAATATATTGACTAAATGAATTACTTATTTAGAATCACAACTGAACAGGAAAAATTTATGTGAGACTGCTATTGAAAATCCTCCAAATCTATCAAACCCAGCAGAATGATATGGAGGAGTTTTTCAGAAAGCTCTTCTCTTAGGAAATGGATTTTCTAGAAAAGATGGGACATGTACTTAATATTCCATTAACGAGACAGAAAATTGGAACCAGTTCAAATAGCATTGTTTTGTAGTTCCTTCATGTTACCATAAGAAATGTGATTTTATACGTATGTTTAGCCAAACTAACATGTCAATCTATCCTGATTCTACCAAGGAAGTTTCAGAGAAAGGAAGATTGGTTACAGAAGCTCAGATTCTTGCTAGATTACCCCAACTATAATATTTCATGAAGTACATTCTGCATTAATTAATAATCAAGATCAAATCCACGGATTTGGAATGCAGAGGCCTTTGTCTTACGGTTAAAATCTGCTGATGGAGAAGACTTATTGTGTCTCACTTTATAGCAATTGTTAAGGGAGAAGTATGAGTTTGCCTGAGGAGTAATGGAGTGGCAGTGGCAGCCTGCGGGGTGGGGGGTATCCTCATTTGAGAACTTTTAAAGGTTTATTTTGTTCTGTACTCTTGTTAATTTGATGATAATGAGTCTGGGCCTATTGCCAATTTAAGTCTTTAGCTCCATACTTAGCATCTGAGCTTAAATGATTGGTTTGCAAACTGTTCTGTGCATTTACTTGTAATAAGAGAGATGAACTATAATGCAATCCCACTAAAAACTCATGCATTTCTTTCTATTTCTTTCTTTGTTTTTTTTAGGATTCTTTCCCATTTTTTATAAGAATGTTACTTTCTAGCAGTTCTATTTCCTTACACATCCCTTTTTTCTTTTAAGTAAAGATTCTATATATATGCATAATACAATGCTATTTGAATATTAATTTGAGTTCCTATGATTCTTTGTCTGTAAGCAATATTAGAAAATATGATAAATATTTAAATAAAGTTCATTATTATAGATGTGTTAAATATTACAGGTTATTAAATAAATTGGTCTTAGAAAAATATTAATAAGTGGGACAAAATAAAATTAATGGATGAAGTTAGTATTTACATTATGGGCTATGGGAATCCAGGATTAAAAATGTAATTTTAGCATATTTATAATAATTAAATGAAAACATTGCTTATCTACAGAAAACTCATCTAATGGAACAGTATTTCTATTAATGAAGTGTTGGGTGGGACACATTTATTTCACAGATATTTCAATGACAGCTAAAGATGTGTTTCTTTCGGTTTGAAGACGATGTCCAAGTGATGTAGATCGTATTACTGATGTAAAGTGGTATTATTTAATTCTATGTACTAAAATAACTAGCACTGTAATAGCTATGGGTAATGTTTATATAGCTAATTTACACTCTGCTGTTATGTTTTATCAATGTTTTTGACACTTCAATGTGTGCATTTATCAAAAAGTGGTAACGGAGAGAGATTTTTAATGAAATATTGGATCCTGAACAATACAGTGGTACAAAAAACCCTCAGTAATTAGTAGGAAAACAATTAAGATCTATATGGAAGATTTTGGTTGACTCTTGGCATCTGAGGTGTCTAACTCAAAGAGAATACACATTTTATTCAAGTGGCACCAGAATGTTTTGATGCTTGATTATTTTTTAACAATATTGACTTTCTATCATAAATTCAAAAGTGTAATATTGATGTTTGTTATCTGTCAAACTGTAGTGCAATTATTTTGAACTGTATTTCAGAAACCAGTTAAGGTATTAAGAAATTGTTATTTCAATAATCCACTATTGAATGATAAAGAATGTATACAACAAATGCAGGTAAAGGCATGGCAATATTTTGATTTGAATTCAGAAACATCAAGTGTCCAATTTCTGAAAGGGAAGCATAAAAACCCTACACCCTGGGTCAAATGATTGCTTATGCATCATATAAAAATAAGATTAAAAATAAATGGAAGAATAATTCGAACATTTGTGGGCATAGATGCCTATCTACTACCTTGTACAGGGAAATACAGAAGTAATATGATATGATAATACTATCATATTATCAAAGACAGATTTCATATATACATGTTTATGACAGAGGTATTGGGAGAATGGCAAAAGACCTAGTAAGGTTTTGGCTAACTATTTAAAGCAAAAGCAAGATAGGGCAATGATTCCAATTATTAGTGGTGAAAGAAATAAAATCTATTAAAACTTCAAGACATAAATTGTCAATTTCTAAAATTCTATCTAGAACTATAAACTTGAAAATATATTGGTTGACAATATAGAGGTCTTTCTGAATAATACAAACTTGTCACATCCATTCTGATAGACAAAACAATTTTTATTTGCCTCATTAACTGAGACAGAGATTAAACAAATGAATTTAAAAATAGCAAGTGGTAAAACACCAGGATTAGATGGTTTTCCAATAGAGTGGTATAAAACATTTATAGATTTTTTACTGCCAAAACTTTGTCAATTGTATGATGACAAAGGAAGGAAAGAATAAGAAAATATTAGCAGAGGTATTTAATCAGGCTTATATTGCAATTATACCCAAATCAGGTAAAGATCATACATATCCAATGTGCTAATTATGATGCAATCTCACTGATTAATATTGATACAAAGATATTAACAGCAATGCAAGCAAATAGATTACAGAAAGTATTAGTATTCATTATCAAGAATGATCAAGCAAGGTTTATAAAAACTAATCAAGCAACATTAGATTAGTTGTGACTTGAATAAAAATAAAGACTAATTTGTAACCTTATCATTAGGTGCTAAATCATTCATGTGGTTCTTTCCCCATACATTTTAAGAAACCATGCTAATTTCTAAAACAGGTTTATAGTTATAACAAATGAAGGCTTGGGAGTCCTAAGGCCTGGATTAGATATGGTGGCTGAGGTTCCTCAAACATGAAGTATATGATAAATTCACAGGTGTGGAGTCTTGTTTAGGCTTTACCCTCAAGACAAATGTAATCATAAGCTTAAAGGGGCAATATCTTTTGAATATGGACCCTCCATCTGAACTGTCCAAAAAGTACTTCCCAGTCCAGATCCTGGAGTAGAATACAGGTTTTGAACACCTTCATATGAAACACAATGGCAGCTCTTCAGAAACATTGGAGCTAGAAGAATTACCATATTTTTCGCACCATAAGATGTGCTTTTCCCCCCCCAAAAGGGGGGGGGAAGTGTCTGCGTCTTATGGAGCGAATACTCCCCAAAATTGTGGGAGATCGCTCCGCTGGACGCCGGGAACGCTCCAATTCAGCCTCCAGGGCGATCCTTTGGCTTTGGAGCATCCC
>JANHFO010006697.1:331785-341873 GCA_032468095.1 Pareas carinatus | reverse complement strand
GGAGGAAAAAAAGATTCCCCATTCCTAGTAAAACCCAACAATGAGGAACGGTATTAATGGCTATCCTGACATGCCTTGTAAGAAAGGAAACAATGAACTAAGGGTGCAAAATGCAAGCCTCTAGCATGCTGCATATATCCCTTTATTCGAATTGCGAGTTTGAGGCTACTGTCTCCAAGATGGGTACTAGTACAACTTCCATCATTTTCAATTTCTCAGAAGGACACCAAGTTGGAGAAAGTTGCTCTGCAATGTACTGGCAGTGTACTTTCTCTGTACTGATGTTCTTCAGGTTCCATTAGGAGAGGTGGGGGTTCTACCAAGTCTTGTGACACACACACAGCTTAGCTGTTAAAAATCCAGTATAGAACTTCTCTTTTTTCCTTAACTGCAAACTGGATTACAAACCAAACACAGAATCGTCTCTTCCCATTTTAGTCTAACAAAACAGTATGAGTGAGAAGAAACAAAACAATACAATAATAGCACCTTTTTTAAAGCTTCTGATCATTGAAAGGGAGCTATTTCTCAAAAGGGTCAATGTGATAAACAGAAGGTATTTAAAGCAGGTTAATAACATATTAATATATTGCTTAACATATTCGAATTTGCATACAGATATATTACTTGGTTTAAGCTAGCCACAGGTCAAGTATGTCTGTCTTGCATCCTGTTGGATTTATTAAAAGAAATGGCGTAAGTGAAGGTTGCTTGTTGATCATGATACACTGGTCCCAGTTTCTAGCCTTGGGCTCCATTTCCTCTCCCAGCAACTCCATTAAATCATTGGGTGGGTCATTTAATGGCTCCAGAAGCCTGCTGTGCTGTGTTTAGACTAACTTGTTAATCAATTCCTAGCAAACAAGACCAAGTTAATGGTTTCCTCCTTATGGCTCATTTAAAGTGTTATTTACCCAGCAGAAAATTATATCAGCAGCATAAGGACAGGCTGCCCCTGTCACCAATTCCTACTTTGCTCTAGGCTTGTGACTGGCAAAAGGTGGTGTCTTCATTTATTGCATGCTGGACATGTTAAGGGGCTGGCAGATTCTCCTGTTTCCCTTCCCTCTTACTAAACTTCACTCGCTGGTGGGAAAAATTCCATCTAACCCTGTTCTCAACATCCGATGAGATTGGAGAGGAGATAAGTTTTGACAGATGGCTAGACTGGTGGATTTAGCCATCCATCAAAATTCAAACCAGACTGGTGACAAGTGACCCAGGGGGCCTGCATGGAAAGGAACTATCTTGTTACACAACGGCAGTGTGCATCCTTTGTCTGTCTGAGCCTGTTATCTGACTTGCTTATACACACAGGTTTGTCACTATTTTAGGGTATTAAAGTCATGTTCAAAAATAATGACAGGTGATATAGGTGAAGCCTGGGCAGAGAAAAAAAAGGGCCTCTTGCATTGTTTCATCCAACACACTCATGTATGTACTTCTTCTCTGCTAAATCAGGCTATTTTTAAACCGAATGTCAAATCTTTAGCAATTGATGAATGATTGTGGAGGGGATGTTGCAATAGTGAAGCAAGAGAGAAAGTAAGCTTGCATATCCTCACCCAGTTGACGCTCTGGAAGAGAATTTTTTTTGAACCTACATTGAAAAGAATAGCTAGCCAGTACATAGGGGTGGATATGTGTATAAGTATAATCTCTTCATACCAGGATTGAAAGGTGTTATGGAAGCATGAACTGGCAGGAAAAGAACAATCTCTCCCATAACCTCTCATTTCACTATGCAGCCTCCTCCCTTTAGTACTACTGCTGATCAATTACTATTTTGGCTGGTTTATTGATGGGTATCACATCACTGAGCCCCAACAGAACAGACAGTGGGCTGTACGTGTTTCATATTAGATGTTTAGTATTGGATTTTAATTTTTTCCCATGGGCTCTTTAATTTCGCAGCTTTTTCTTTTTTCTGCTTAGTGTTTTTATAGTGTATACTTTACGATGTTTTATTGTTTGTTTCACTGTTTACCAATTATATTTTTGAATTCTGTTTACTTTTGCAATCTTGCTATAAAATGTAACAATATGGAGGAGGAAAAAAAACATTAGAATAATCAATGAAGCACAGTAAAGTGACCCACAGTAAAGTGCCAAAGCATTGGCAGCTTAAGAGGGGGGGGCACTCGTTTAGCAATAGAGAAGTTGAGGAATAAGTTAAGGCGGCCTCAGATGAAACAAGAGCAAAGCAGAAGAGAGGATTGGGATGTCTGTTCCATGGTTAGGTACAATGGGGAAAGGTTCAATGGGAAGATGAAAAGGAATAAAGATGGTACAGTAGAAATAGGGAAAAGTCAGATTTTCAAAGATGAATTTATAGCTGACACACTATATACAGTTTATGTAGTTCTTTTCATGGGAAGAATGCACAGTATTTAAACCAGTTGGACAACCTTTTCATGTCCATGTCAATCTTGTGCTAGCTTGTGTAATGACCAACCCCTGCGATGTTGCTTCAAGTGTTGTTGGAAGGCTACATCTCTCAAGATTTTGCTAATCTCATTGTGAGTTTCTCTGACAAGTCTTGCATGAATTGGACAATTTCATATGATTGCACTGAAATCTCAAGATTCAGTGATCTTGAAACATTCCAGTTTTCCCTTTGGATTTCGAAAATATGCCATGTTTAATTTGGTGGTGACAGGCACCATTTCGTGTGATGTTGAGAAAAAGAGCGTTGGATAAAAAGAGGTAAAGGAATATTGACATAGAGGCCTTTCCTTCTCCAAATCATGCATGAACAGACACTGTAAAACCAGGGGAAAGCTATCAACACTTACCATCAACATCTCACTAGTAAGGGAATTTACAAGGTCTGAGACAGATGAACGGGGCTCTGTTTTGTGATCAGTCTCTTCATGCTGGGTTTGACCTGGCACTGGTGTTGTGTTGACAACTTTCCCTCCAGAGGGTAATCTGTGGGAGAGAAGGGAAACCTTTACATGTGCTTTGAATATAATAAAAACTTCAGTATTTGTAATAGGGAAAAAGAATATATGTTATGGTCGATCCACTCAACAGCAGAAAACTAACAGAAAGTATGCAGCATTATCATTTAAACATCTGGTACGTAGTTTTGAATTTATCACAATCCTTTTTATTTGTGGCCCATCTTTTTCTGATATATACAGTTAAGTGGTATTATTGCTCAGTTTTTCCTGCTAATGATTAATAATCAGAAGGATGATAAAACCAATATACTGTTTCAGATTTCTATTCTTTTTTCCCAGGAGCTCAGGAAGGCGTACATGGAGATCTCCCTTCAATTTATCACCATACCAAAAACTCATCAGATTTGAAGCCGAAATAAAGTGCTGGCTCAAAATCAACTTGTCACTTTCCTGGTGAACTTGAATTTGGATTTCTTTGATGCTAGTCCAGCACTTTAACCACTACACCACATTGGCTCTCATTACCTCACGAGGCTGAGCCAGATCATGAATTTGGTTGGATTTGCTGTGAAGATTGCCGCCAATTCCCTTCCTGCCTCACAGGTCATTAACCTTCTCCAAACACAAACATTCCCTCTGTCAAAGAGAGAAGTGCTTTTGTTTACTTTCCTTGACAGGCAATTTCTGAGATGACGTACAGCCAGATGGTTTCTCAGCCAGAGTATTCAGAGCATCAAGGGAACCTGAGTGCTGGGTGACAAAGGGATGTCTTGCAGCACCTTAGAAAAGGAGCAGAGTTAAAAAGCTAGGATAGATGGTCCGTGACAGATCATATCTCTAGTCCAAAACATGGACACAACCTGAGTTAAACCACTCCACTGTAGCCTACTTTTGCCAGATGAATCAAGCTGTTGCAGTATTATCTTATTATCCACTGATTATGCCCCACTGCGCTGTATCAATGATAGCATATGTAGCAACTGCCTTCCAGCTTACTTCTATTGCAGCAGAGAGGGAAATTGTTAACCAAAAGCATCTTGGAGATCCCTGGCTTCCTTTGTGTCTCCACAACAGTATAGCTATGTTTGTGTCTCAATGACAGCATATGGGCTCTTTCTTAGTTGAGCTGAGAAGCAACGTCTATGGCACCGACAAGAGCTTATTTCACCTGTTTTTATAAAATATTCAATGTGGATCTCCATATAACATGACTTGTTCCATAACGCCCAACACACCTAGTCTGAATTATAGATTCACCAAAGCATATTAAAAACCTAGCCTCCTTCTCTGTCGGGTTCTGCTTCCTACCAGGAGATTCAAACATGAAATATGTTTTTCGTTCTCTTTTGTTTAAATCATGAGTGGTTCTCTCCTTAGCCAACATTTTCAGTTAGTCAGGATGTGATGTTAATACATCGGCATAAGAAAGTTTGGATTTTAGGATAGAGAAGTGAGATTGGGAAAAAGAGAGGAGCTGGTGGGTGTTAGCATGTAAAAAGGGCAGCTATAGAGGGAGAAATACAAATATCTTATTGTCTGAAAAACTATTCGGGGCAATGGGTGCAGAATGAGAGAGCTGGTTACAATTTCCAGAGGTTGGACATACAACAAAGACATATCAAGATCCACACAATGATATACAAAGATATGGAAGAGAATTTATGCAACACCTTTTGGGACAACTTGAAGAACAAATGCAGTATTTAGTGCCCAGTTAAATAAATAATGTTCATCTTGTGTTTAAATACATTTTAGGTTTAAAGGCAGGAAGCTAGAAAATCTACACTCTTCAAAATTCACTCCAGTTTTTCTGAGTGTGAGGAAAATACTAAACACTGAACAAATCTAGGGTAGATGTCCTTTATTTGAAGTGTTAAATTTTCATTTGGAAGGACCTTCAGTATGTGCTACTTGGCCAGAAACCTGCTCTTTCGAGGCCCCTTGTGTGAATTTTATGGAAGAGTTTTATATTTTTAAAATATTTATAGCACTCCCATAATCCACAGTTATTACTGTGTATCATTTGTGATGCTCTATATGTTTCCACAGAGACAGGGAAAGTGCATCACAGAATGGTAGATCTCTTTTCACCAGCCCCGACAATTGGAAGGGACAAAGCACTAAAGAAATACCCCTGTGTTGGTTGCCAGAAATACAGCAAGTCTGTTCCTATCATGGCATGGAAAGTGTTGGGCCCTGAATGTTAACCAAGGCATAAAAGCCACCAACCATAAAGTCTAGTGACTGGTGCTGAGGAGAACTAGGAATGCCACATTCAATGTTTGAAGTCACAGTTGATAATTAAAAACATCAGAAGGAGAGTTTTGGAAAGCCTTTATTAATCTAACGTGTGATAATAAATAAATCTAGCATAATCAGGAAATAACTACACCCAGGGCTGGATGTGTCCACAAATGGTACAGGGGTGGTAGGTTTTGTCTGTGCCTGACATCCATTCAGGGCAAAATTCTTTTAAAAAATCATCAGAACATATCAGTGCCTTAAGGATGATGGGGTTATTTTTTTCCATCTAAGCCAATTGTATTTGCTCTGATGTGATGCAACTTTCGATGGTCTCAGGAAGAGACTTTCCCACCACTTCTTACTGGGGCCTTTCAATGCATGGACAAATAAACTCTATTCGTGAGCTGCAGTCCTAGTTATAACAATACATGCTGGGGGCTCCTCCTGCATGTTATACAAGGAGCTTCAAAAAGAGCAGGCCTCCCAATGCAGAGCAGTAAGCCTGAAGCCGATTGTTTTCAACCACACCAGGCTTAAATCTTGTCAGCTGAAGAGACACACTGAAGTTGTCAATACGATACATAAAAAGAGCTGAAGAAACATATATAGACAAAGTGTTCAGTAACAGACAAATAGTATCAGACAGATGCTAAGGGAGAAAACATCCAAGACCATGATGAGATACGAATTTCTTTCAATGTAATAGTAAGTGTCAGATGCACCAATGAACTGTTGCAATGGCTTATCTCATGCACATCTCTAGGTACCCAAACATGCAGACATATCTCACATACACTCATTCTTACATAATCGAAAATATCGCTATTCAGAAACAGAGCAATAAACAAATAACATACAGGGGCAGGTTCAAGCTTGTTAGACATATGCAGAAAGACAGACCAAGCCATAGGAAATTTCAGATAGAAAGGTTATACTCTGAGACAGACTGGAGACATGCAAAGAACTAGACATGCTGCTGGCGTATACCTGGAATAAAGACTAGCACATGCAGGCACAGATAAGAGAGACTGAAATAGCTGAAGAAAAAAAAGTTAAAAATAATTGTGTGTACGGGTGTGTGCAATATAGAGAAAGTGTAAGCATATGCGTGAGATCGGTTTTCAGAAGTTATGACAAATCCAAAGTTATTTTTGCAACCGCACTATTCTGGATCAGCTGCAAAGCTGTCTGGGAGTTCATGAATGCTGCAGAGTCATAGGAAAAGCAAAGAGACACAAAAAGACTAAAAAAGAAGAAGGTCTAATATTACAGGATCTGCATGGTGCCTCCTGATAGAACAGAAACAGGATGAAAGAAGTGGGTAAGACAGAGAAACACACACACACACAAACATTAGTAAGGGAGAAAAAACACACCCACAGGACAAGGCACTGAACTGGAGTTGCCAAAGCTGACAATGGAGGAAAGATCAGGCAGCAACAGTGGAAAGACTAGAAAGAAAAAGAGAGAGTGACAGAAGGAGATATTATAGAAGGAAGGAGATACAGGGCATGAGAAACTCATAGGCTCACAGCAAACAAGATCAGTGGAGAGAGAGGCCGAAGTCAGATGTGACTGGAGTGCAACCAGAACCCGCCCAGCAGGCACCCCCAGGACTGCATCACAAGGCTTGTGGCAACCAGTGGGCAAGGACAGCATTCCAAGGGCCAGGCAGACGAAGAAGAGGAAGGGATGCAAGGCACAAAAGAGAAGGGAGGTGCAGGGGAGGAGTACAGAGGAGTGAAAGCAGCATGGTGTGTGAGGGAAAGAAAAGAATAAACTGAACACAGTTGGAAAGGGAACAAGTAGAGACATGTTTCTATGAAACAGGCAGGAAAGAAAACAGAAGGCTTGAAACTAGCATCCCATTCCAATATTATCATTGCTGGTAATATTTGTCCAGACCACAAGGGCTCCATTGCAGAAGGCTATACAATTTGCTGAGCCAATTACACCAGTCTCTTCCACACATCAGTATCTAGAAGGATGTGGGTAAAGGAATGATGTAATTAACATGGTCTAATTTTAATCATTGCTGAGGGTATTCTCCGGAAGATGTGGGCTGAGAGACATTTGGCCAGCAGGTTTACTGCATATATTAGTTATGAGAAGATCTCAGAGGAAACCAAGGTCAAAGGAAAGGGTTAACCAAATGGTTTTGATTCAGAGAACTGATTGTACTGGGATTTGTTTCAAATATCTGAAGCCCCTAAGATATGTCAGGGTATGGATTCTAATCCTCTCTTGCACCAAAATTAGAAGATTTTTGCATCATATACCCTGCTTGTCCTCGCCTATTTCAAAATTTCCAGAAGGAAATGTGTGCTCTTGTAACATCAGCATTTAATTTGACAAAGTGAATATTTTCCAGATGAAACGGAAAACACTAGCTTTATTTTTTTTAAAATATAGATCATGCATGATCCTACCAAGGCATATCTAGAGCACTTTTATGAAAAGTCTAATGTACCAGACTGATTAGGTATTCCTGTTCCTGCTAAAGATGAATTGACATGAAATACGAAGTGTAAACACTAGAATACATTGAAACAACTATATTAATGGAATATATCTAAAACATTTTAACCAATAATTATGGCATTTACCCTGTTTTCCCCAAAATAAGACCTAACCGGAAAATAAGCCCTAGCATGATTTTTCAGGATGCTCATAATATAAGCCCTAACCCTAATAATAAGCCTCAGTTAAGATCGTCAGCCAGATGGATGCATTTAGTACCATATTTTCCCCAAAATAAGACCTAACTGATGAGTCTTTTGGAGCAAAAATTAATATAAGACCTGGTCTTATTTTGGGGGAAACATGGCATTTACTTATGAGTCATCTATTGCTCAGTTTTCAATTTACACAATAATATAGAAAGTATTAAATGGGTGTGGAGATTTATGCTGTTATTTTGCATTGTGGGTTTTTTTAAAAAAACATTTTGCTTTATTATGTAGTCCTTTACTGATTTTTTTACTGTTATTGAATGTTTGTTTAAGTAACAGTAATAAATAATTAAATGGGTGCATGCTGAAGTTATTGTAGGTCATTTCATAAATAAAAGTTTGAGTTTTAAAAAATGAATCAATATTAAAATATGGACTTACAGAGATACCTGCCCGATTACACTGTGAAGAGAAGGGCCTTCTTTTCCTAAAGGAAAACTGACCTTCTGAAGTTGCCATTTAACGAAGAGGCAAGTTGTTATGAACGTTAAGTATCAGCTTCCCTTCAGTTTTCAGAAAGGAAGATTTTTCATCAAAGAGAAAAAGAGAAAGGCTGGGAAGGATGGTCTCTTTCCCCCATTGTCCTGACCAGTTAGGGCCCACTGCAGTGGCTTTCGATTGACTTTGTTTTATAAATACAAAATATACACAAATGTGATTTGTGCATGAATGTGGGCACAAGGTTCCACAATTAAGTAAATTATTAAGACTTCTAAGCTTAGAATGTCTCACACAAGCCGATGTTGTAAAACTGGAATTGGTCGTCATAACCAGTCCTAGAAAGATATTCTTTACTGGCTATCATTGTGCCTATTAATTGCACAACAAATGATACTCTCCCTAAGTTGAGCTTATCAAGTAGAAATGCACCATGGAATGAGCATGAGACAATGCAGGGTATTTCCTCTCCTAGAACACTGCAATGACTTAAGAGATTGTTCACCTACTACTACTTAAAGTATACATTGAAAAAGCCAGTGTGAACCATGCACCTGGACTATCAAATGGGAAGTGGGAAAATATATAGTGAATCAGTGCCTCAAAACGTTAAAAATAGCTGATAGGTGAGAATTATGCCAATAAACTAATTCAATGATTGTGTGAAATCTGCTCCTTCACACCATTTCACATCCATGTAAGAACTGCTAAGGGCTCTGCCTCTAGCTAGATAGTTTTTCTAGAACTCCCTGCTGTTTAGCTCCTTCTATAGGTTAAACATGAGTAAATTCCTTTAGCCCAGGGGTCCCCAACCCCCAGGCCACGGCCCAGCACCAGGCCGTGGCATGCCAGGAGCTAGCCTGTGCAAAGAAGCCAAGGCCCATTCGCGGGATGCAGGCAGCACACAAAACCACATCCTCTCCGGTCCATGGAGAAAACTTTCTCCATGGAACTGATCTCTGGTGCCCAAAAGATTGGCAGCCACTGATTTAGCCAGCTGAGTGGAAAGTAGGGAAGAGGAAAAATAAGGAATGAGAGACTATTTATAGTTTATTATGTTTACTACTAAGAAGTTTACTTTACAGTCACCCAAAAGCCATTGTAACTATGACAATGTTCTTTAAAAAAAATCTCTGTTTGAGCTAGAATTTATCTAATGGGCTTCGTTAGAATGGTAATTCATTATGAAGATGGTCTATAGTTTACTTCGACAAGACTATTTTTAAAAAAAACATTTTCTTTGCCACATTTGTAAACAGTGTACTTTAGTTTGGGCAGTTACTGAGAAGAATTCTCCATCAAGAATTGTCAGTATTATGGCTCAGGAAAATTTCCCGTCCCCTTAAAATCTAGGTTCATTTTCAAGAAGTTTCATTCTGATGATAAGAGGTCATGGCAATAAATGGCAATTAATTTTAGCTTATTTCTTTCTTTATTCATCAAATCTATTCTTCTTTTTCAGACATTTTAACATTTGAATATCACGTCCTCTCTATTTTTACGACACACCTGCTAACCCTGAACTAATTTTATGAAGTTAAATCAGCTCAAGTCCTTTTTAGTTATATCTTTGTAAGTAACAGACATGAAATAGTCCCATTTATTCTTAAAACATATATTTGGAAGCAATTCCTAGAACATTCCGTAGAAATTTAGTCCTCAGTGAAGAACACACAGAATTCCACTTTACTTTTGAATGTACATGCAATCATAACATGGAACTGATTTGTCTCAAAGCTAGTCTTAAATCTAGGAAATGAGATTTTCT
>JANHFO010006697.1:281691-294082 GCA_032468095.1 Pareas carinatus | reverse complement strand
CCCTCACATTTCTATACCACCCTTCTCAGCTAAGTGACTCTGGATGGCTTACAATAAAAAAGCATACTATAGTATAAAAGCATAAGTAAGAACAAAGTCAGAAACAAGATTTAAAAGGTAGGGTTAACAGCATTAAAAGTTAAAAAGTAAGAAAGGTGGAGAGAACACTCTCACGACTGGCATCTCTGTTTTTTTTTTGGCAAAACTGCACCACAACGAACAATAACAACTCCAGTGTTTCTATTTATGACTACTGTGTTTGCTTAATAATTGCCACAAAAAGGTCATAAATTTGGGTTGGTCATGAGACTGGCATGTTTTATGACCATAACGATTTACAGCCAAAATGGGCACCTCCATTATGGTTATATGTCAAAGACTACCTATATTTCAACTTCATCACCTCTCACTATTTGTTAAACAAAGATTAAACAGTTTAAGAAGTTATTTTAAGTTATTTGCAGAGACCCTAAAATAAAAACATTTTGTTAAGGGAAAGATGGGAGGCACAAATTTGATGACCTCTTACAATTCATTCTCCTTTACTGATGAAGTAGTTTATCATATGACACATTTTACTGGAAATATAAGTTAGGTGGACCCATTCAAACTCCCTAATGCAGGTGGTTGTCCTGATTCTGTCCTTCAACAAAATTGCAGATTGCTTTCAACTATCCAGAAACTTCTCAGTGACATACGTATGGTGTAAAGTTCATCTGAGAATGGGGGGCAGTGTATACCTTTTCTCTGGCAGTTTTTTCAATCTATTGCCTGTGCTGAAGGTGGATCCCCATCAGCCCTTCTCACCTGCCTGCAGTGTTACAATTTATCACGGCTTTTGTAAGATCAATATGTTATTTCAGGGAATATTGCCTATAACCTTGTGGACTTAGGGGCTCTTCTGTGATCCTTTGGCAAGGAGCTCAGTGATCACTGTTATTTGTGCATGCCATAAAGTATACTTTGTTGTCTGTATCTCCAAACACTTTGGTTCCTAATTTAAGTGGGCATTTCCCCCACAATACCGTTTTCCCTTTAATAGCACAGATACTGAGGAGAAAAAATGCATCAGCAGCAACCTCCATTAGTGACAAATTCACATACATAAGCCTATGAGAATGAAAGAGCATTTTTATGTCTTGTAAAGAGACTGAATTCATACATACACACACAAACACACGCTCATACATCACAGACAGAGAGCGGGAGGGAGAGAATTCTCAGATAACACCTAGAGGTACTGTTTTTCCAAAACAAACAACCTGTTTTATTTGCTCCTCTTCGCAAGATTAAAATGTATTTATATTTAATGCGAGTTATCTACTGCCTCAACGCAGGCAAAATCTGTCTCATGCAGCTATGGGTCAGCAAATCAGTTAGATCTGGTCAGCTAATCGTCTTTTTAAAATAGAATTATATTGAAAGTTTTAAAAATAAAAGTAAAATTCAAATCAAGCAAGAGGGAGAAAAGAAAAAGGAAGAAATGAAAGTGAAAAAAGAAAGAAGAAAGAAGAAAAGGGGGAAAGTAGCTTCTGAACCTCTTTACAGCAGTTACAAGAAAAATTATAGATTTATCTTTCTCCAAAATTACATTGTGACTTTTTGTATAATATATTCTGTCCAATTATCAAAATCATAGTTCATGTCCAGTTTTTTCCTGTTTTTTTTCTTTGCAAAATGTTCATATTGTCTCTTTTTCTAATCAAACAGGTCCATTTGATCACCTCATCAAGTTATATTATTTCAATTAACTATTCCTCCACTGAATGAGTACATGCATTTGAACCCAATTTTTTTCTAGCTTTTTTGCATGTCCACCAAGCATGGTAAAATTGCTGTTCACATTTTCACCATAGATTTGAAGTACCTTTACATTTTCTAGATAATTTTTCTGGTGTCATACACCAAAGGTACAACATTTGATAAAATACCTCTTGCAGATTATAACAATGATGTAAAATTCAATCTTTTCAACCATTTACAGTAGTTTCCCATTGTTCCAACTATATATTATAACCATTTATCATACATTCTTTCATTTGTTTTTCTGTTTCAAATTTCAATAATTGCTTATACATTTTAGCAATCACTTGTTCATCATTTGCCCACAATTCTGTTTTAAAATTACTCTTAGAATATTCATTCCCATAAATTTTGACTATTTTGAATTTTCTGATAACTGTGAATAGGATAAACATTGACAATTATGTCCCTCTGTCCTTCCAAGACTGAGTGGCTGTGGCTTCCGGCGTCCTGATATAGCCAGCTGGTGCCATCTCTGGCTATTGGGGGTGAAACATTGGCCTCTATGGAGAGGGCTCACAATTTCGACGTCCTCCTGGATGCATGGCTGTCTTTGGAAGAGCATTTGACGGCCGTGGCCAGGAGGGCTTTTTATCAGGTTCGCTTGAAACGCCAATTGCGCCCCTTTCTTGATCGGAATTCCCTCCGCATGGTCACTCAGGCTCTCGTCATTTCCCATCTGGACTACTGTAATGCTCTCTACATGGGGCTCCCCTTGAGGCACACCCAGAGACTCCAGTTGGTCCGGAATGCAGCCGCGCGGGGGATTATGGGAGTGATGGGACACTCCCATGTGACTCCTCTCCTGCGCAAGCTGCACTGGTTTTTGGTGGTCTTCTGGGTGTGCTTCAATGTGTTGGTTACCACCATTAAAGCGCTCCATGGCTTAGGGCCTAGGTATTTACAGGACCGCCTTTTACCTGCAAATGCTTCCCACCGGCCAGTACGCTCTCATAGAGAGGGCCTCCTCAGAGTGCCATCGGCCAAACAATGTTGGCTGATGACCCCCAGGGGGAGAGCCTTCTCTGTGGCAGCACCCTCCCTCTGGAATGAGCTCCCTCCAGATATGCGCAGGATACCGGATCTCCGTGTGTTTCGCCGTGCCCTAAAAACTTACTTGTTTGTGCAAGCTGGGCTGTCCTAGCCCCTTCCCCACTGTTTTGGATTGGAATTTTAATTCGGATTTTAATTTGGTTTGGTATTGGGGTTTTAAATAATTATGACCACCTGATTTAATATTTTTAAATTTTGTTTTAACTTTTGTGTTCTATGTATTTTACTTGGTTGTTCACCGCCCTGGGTTCTGTTGGAGAAAGGCGGTATAGAAATTCAAATAAATGAATGAATGAATGAATAAATAAATAAATAAATAAATAAATAAATAAATTGTCCTCTTGGTTTCATTTTGTATTCCCTTTGACAGAATTCTAATATTTCTTGGTATCTTAACCATTTATGTTTGCTTATTATTTTTTGTCTATAAATGCTTCTTCAGCCAAAAGCCACAAATGTGTTTTTGAGCACAACTTCAGTATCTATTGCATATTCTCAGTATGGCATATATAATAGTGTTTTTTAAAAATATATACATTAATCTTAACTTTATTGTACCACAAACATCCATGCCGCCCATATTTCAGGCCATGTATTTCTAACTTCGAAAGTCTTACATTTCTCATCAATACCTACTTTGCATCCAAATCAAACAGCACGATACAAAGTACAATTTCAAATCAGGTAGAACAATCCTCTCTTTATTTGCATCTTGTAATACCATTTATTTAACTTATGTTTTTTTCCTTGTCATACAAACTTCGATATATTCTTTTGCCAATGTTGAAATGATGCATTAGTTGCAAAAAAACTAGTATTGACTAAAAGAAAAACATCATTTTAAGCAAAATGTCTGTGGAGATTCTCAGTCATCCAGGTCATAGTTGTCTCAAAGGTGCTTTTTCAAAAGGCAGTTGGACTATTTTTTTTTCCTTGAGGAAGAAGAACAAAACGTTTTGTTTCTCATCCAAGAAACTTCATTGGTTGTGATGGCGGGGTTGGGGGAGGGATGAAAGGATAGGTACAGTTATTTGGATAAGAAATGAAATATTTTGTTTTTCTTCTTCAAGGAAAAAAAATTATTCAGTTGCTTTTTGAAAAAGCGCCTTTGAGATTCTAGGCAAAACATTCATTTTTATCACAGAAATTCTCTCCAACACTGACAACTGTAATTTCTCCCATCTTCACATATTTTTCAAACTTTATTCCATGACATAATCATTTAGAAATAATCTAGAATTTATTTTTGCCACTGTAATACCCAGATATTTTATTTTTTCTGAATCTTAAAACCAGTTTGCTTCATCAATTCTGTTCGATCCTCTATGTTTATATTTTTTGCTAACATTGTCTTCTGATTGTTAATCTTTCATGGTCCATGAAAACAAGCCAAGATGCATTCACAAGATGCAGGCAGCATGCAAAACCATGTCCCCTTCAGTCTGTGGAAAAACCTTTCCCCATGGAACTGATCCCTGGTGCCCAAAAGTTTGGGGGGCCACTGTTTTAGTGGATCCTTCAGAACCAGCACCAAGTCATCAGCAAATGGCCTTAAAAGAAACCTCGCAAGTTTCTTTTGCAATATTTGCTCCCACAATTCTCTCATCTTATCTTTTATCTCTATTCAATATTTCAAGAAGTAAAATAAACAAGAGAGGAAACAATGGGCATTCCTGTCTTCTTCTTTTTTGGGGTATCTCATAGGGTTTTGTTAAATCTTCATTGAGAATTATTTGTGCTGTGAAGGGTGGATCAATTTTACCGTTTAATAAAATTGTCTTGAAAATTCACATCTTCCAAAACTTTAAACAGGAAGGCCCAATCAAATTCTCAAAGGCCTTCTCTGCGTTTAAGAAAAACCAGTGCTGCAAAACATTTCCTATCCTCTCCTTTAACTATTTTAAAGACAAAAACTTATGTTGATCCTCTTGAATCCTCATTTTTGGAAAATCATTTTCAACCTCTCAGTCTTAAACAACTTGCCTTAGGCATGAAAGCCTAAGTAAAATAGAGCTTGTTTTATTTTGTAAAGGCTGTAAAAGTTCATCCTCAAAGCATTTATAGCAAGAAGCGAGTAATCATCTGGTCCATGGACCTTTTCTGTTTTTGACTTTTTTTTGTTTCATAAACTTTCCTTATTATTGTCACTTCATTTGTAATCTGTTTCTATTGCTCTGTAGTTGGCAAATAATATTTCTTTAAATACTAATCTATTTTTTTCAGGGACATTTCTTGTCCCTTAGGCAAAATGCAATAATATTGACATAATACTTTTTGAATAACCACATTACCTATTATTACAGTATTTCCCTCTTGTAATTTCAATATCTTTTTCCTTCTTTTTTGTGTAATTAATATGCCAACCACTTTCCTGGTTTATTTGCAAATCCAGTTCTTTTGCTTTACATAATTCATTTTTGTTTCCATTTTGCTTAATGTCAACATAGGCAATTGTCACTCTAAAAGCTTAATTTGTTGATAAATATTTATCTTCTCTGAAAACTTTTTAAATTTCTGTTATTTTCCTATTTCATTCAAAATAGTTTGTGCCTCTTCTTTTTGAGTTCACTATAAAGTTCTATAAAGTAACATAAAAACTTTCCTTGTGTCCCAAACCTTCTTTACTTATATATTTTTATTAAGATTATTTTCAAAAAAGCTTTTTCAAATTTCTTTTTATAGTCTTCCAGTATCGCTTCTTTCTGCAACAGCATTTCATTTAACCCCTCTGTGGAAAAATTGGGTTCCTTTAAAAACAAAACTCACCGGGTTATGATCTCAAAGGGTTTTTTTGGTAGTATCTCTACTTTATGAACCTTAGTAGTTAAATTCCTTGATCAGAAAAATACAGTGTACTCTTTTGAATTGTCATTTTATGTCTCCAGGGATCAACTTTCTCTGAACTGTCCACCAAATAAAATACTACCTTGCGTAATTTTCATATTTATTTCTTAGGAGATCACTTCATTCCAACCTCCCATTAAACATCAATTTTCATGAAAAAGATCATTAATTTGCCTATTAGTCCTTCATAGAACATTGCTTTATTCTCACTTGGAATACAAAATTTCAATATCAGAGTCTTAACCCTGTACAAATTAACTTCTAATCCAAGATAGCTACCTTGCTAATTAGTCAGTACAAATTCTGGCTATAGTTGGGGGCTTATATACAAAATAATTTCATTTCCCCCTCCTTTTTGTTGTGTTTCTACTGGGATAAAATTTTCATCCAATTTTTTATAAGTCAAATACTTTATATCTTTTTTTAATATGTGTTTTTGTAAGCAAATTATATATTTTAATTTTTTTTAAATAATGATTTTTTTTCTCTTTTGAGGAGCATTTGCATAGAAGCATATTAAGTACTTATAATCCATAAATCAGACCAAAATTTTTAAAAGGTCTGTAATTATAGTCACCATCACAATCTGGTTCATATTACTTTTACTAAAACATTATTTTAGCATTAAAGACACAGCACAATTGGTTGGTTTTATTTTGTAAAACCGATAAATTATCTAAAATAAATTCAAATCTATTTATTTAGATTTGTTTAATTCCAATATTTTCAAAAGCCCTTTCATAAAAATCGAATCTTTCAAAATTACTGACCCCTTTATCCATTTTAAACTTTCTCACATCCAATTTTTGTTAGCTTTTTACTGAAAATTTAAATCCCCTAAAGTCTTTTCCCTGTTTCTTCTTTAATCCAGAAAGAATGCTGACTCACAAGTGAATTTATTTTATCCTGCCACTCAGAAAATCTCTCTTTAAGTATAAATTGATTACATCCAATTGTGGTTAAGAAAGTGAGGCTTTTGCAAACACTGTGTCCATACAAGCTGCATTCAGGCTATGAGCTTGAATGAAATCCCTTGATTTGCAACTACTCAGCTCATGAGTTGATTGCAAAACTCTGCAGTTTCCTCATGAGAAGCACTGAAATTTTCAGAGACACGTTGGATAACTTAGTATCTCTCAATCAAAACTATCTCACAGAGCTTGAATCACATGAGTAAAGAGGGTGAGGGGAAGCTGCAGTGGAAAGAACCATATACAATGCTTTAAGCTCTCTGGAAAAGAAACTCATAAAGCAGGAGTGTTCAACCTTGGCAACTTTAAGACTTGTGGACTTCAACTCTCAGAAATCCCTAGGCAGCATGAAGTCCACAGGTCCTCTGACCTAAAAGCAGTTAATATATAAAGTAATAAATTCCTTGTACACCTGAACAAACATGCCAGGAAACCAATGGGACACAGCAAAACAACTATGGGCGAGCCGATCTGCCTGTTATATACTGTTCGGTGAGGCATTAACAAAGCAGTGGTGAAACAGCAACAGGTTTATTTGGTTACTACAGACAAAGAGCCACTCTAACAGTCGTTTAGCAACTATTTATACTATTGGTGACCAATAGAATGCAAACAACAGTTCCCGTGCAAACAGTCCTGGAGACAGGCAGTCTGGCGTTTAAACAGACTTAACCGTTAGCAATGATTCAGCAGTTCCAGGCAATTACATCAATACATAACATTGACAATACCAGAAATGAAGCCACATAAATCAATTCTGGGGAAGGTGGCTACCTCAAAGCTTCTCAACCTGTCATTTTTACCACCAAGTGCCTCCCATTGTTACCTCTTCCAGTTGGTCAAAGCAAAAGGGTGAGTCTGTCTTCTCTATCAGTGTGAAAGCTTTTTAAACAATTTATTTGGGGTTTGGTGCCATTTTTATTCACTGGAATGGAACTCAACTACCATGTTTCCCCAAAAATAAGACCGGGTCTTAAATTAATTTTTGCTCCAAAAGATGCATTTGGTACTAAATGTGCCCGTCGGGCTGACAATCTTAACTGGGGCTTATTTTTGAGGTAGGCCTTATATTACGAGCATCCTGAAAAATCAAGCTAGGGCTTATTTTCCGGTTAGGTCTTATTTTCATGGAAACAGGGAAGGTAAGATTCTGTCCATTTCTTTTCTCATCTGTGAGGTCTTTAATACATCCTGCTCACTCACTGTCAGTTGCTTTTATTAATCTGGCTGCCAAGTGAGGTTCTTTACTTATTAATGCTGTAATATTATTGCTTAATGCACGATTGTATTTCATAGACAAAAGCTCTCTAAGTCATGGGCCAAACCAGGAGACTGAACCAGGAAGTTGCCCTTGGTTCTCCTTAAGAAGGAATGAGATGATATCCAGATAGAAGCTGGTTGCAATATTGATGGTAAGTCAGAGTCAGGACAAATATGACTCATAGCTCAGCATGTAAAGGGACAAGCAAGGCAGCTGGGATGCTGCTAATGTCTGCCCTGGGACAGAGAGTCTGCTTTAAAGTAAGTATCTATCAGTTTTATTCTTTCTACTGCATCACCCTTTGCTCCCCTGCTGAAGAAAAGAAAACCTGAAAAAACCCACTTTTATTTTTATTTGTGCCTTTTGGTATTGATAAAAGGGAAGAAATAAAGTCATATTTGAAGTGGCTGACCCAGTTCTGAATTCTCAGACGAGCTGTGTGAGGGTAAAGTTCAAGGAAAATTGAGCCAGTTTGGCTTGAATAGCAAGGACAGGGCAGGTACAGGAAGCAGCATTGGGCCTTTTCATTTCCTACTTTTTTTAAGAGAGAAACAAAGCTGCAGTCTATTTTTGGCACTCAAATAGTCTTGCAGGAGGAAGGATCTGAGAATGTCCACTGGCTGTGCACAAATTCCTAAGAAGGCTGGAATGAAAGGAAGGCCACATACATTTTGGTTTTGATACTGTCATGATCAACAGAGTACATTAGAAAGATGAATGTAATGAACTTTAAGTATTTTATTTTTTATCCCACTTTTATTATTTTTATAAATAACTCAAGGTGGCAAATATACCTAATACACCTTCCTACTACTACTTTCCGCACGACAACAACCCTGTCAGGTAGATTGAGCTGAGTGAGAGTGAGAGAGTGACTGGCACAAACAAAAGTGCTTAAAAACATTTTGAAAAGTGTAAAATGTTATATTCTATTATAATTTATAATTTATTGATAGTAACACAATACTAAATGATTCCTTCATCCCAGCCAGGCAGATCTTTACTTGCGTATAGAGTATTTTTACCAGTGTTAACAAACACTTTCACTAAAACATTCAAGTAACATATCTTCTAACAAGCTATATAACAGCCAAACCAACTATGAAAATAACCCATTCAGCAAGAGCTATTAATTGGTTATTAAGTCTTCATTCATTCACTGACCCTGTTCTCCATTATCAAACTTCCACTCTGCCAGAAGGCATGGATTACATTCTCCATTACAAAGCCTGGATTTTGCAAGCAACTCTTTTATTACTTCATTAACACAACTGATACCCTTCCCTCTTTTTCCCCACATTGAAATGCCAAAGAATGAGGATGCAAGACTCTGCCACCCACCCTGGCCTTCTATTCTTAATCTCTATTCTTGAAAAACCTTTGACTCATTTATCATCTTTCCTTTACAGAAATAGAGACAGTGGGATGCAAAATCATGTCCCTAGATCAGACGCATCTCAAGGGAGGAATGTGTTTAATATATCTTGCCATTTGCTCAATATCTGAACGGCTTATTTTTTAAATTGTATTTGTTGCCTATTTCATGTTGCTTGGCGCTTCCAAATGGAAAATTCTTAAGGAAGAGACAATTGTGCAATTATTATTTGGTCTCGATATAAAAATGATGGAAGAAGTGGAATAAGATACATTATCCCACTTCTATTTTTTTTTTAAAAAATGGAAGGCTACGTTTTCTTGATCCCTTATAACACCGAGTGCCCGGATGAGTCGTGGCTAATGAGTCGCGGCTCGTGATATCATCCCCTGGTGCCACTACTCTCCTTCTGAGCATGCACATGGCCCCGTGATGTCATCACCTGGCACCGCTACTCCTTTCTGAGGATGCTCAGCTCTGGGGTAATGCCAGGGCGACTTGGCTTGCGTGCCAGCGGAGAGGGCTCTGTGTGCCCGCTGCTGCATGCGTGCCATAGGTTTGACATTACTGCTGTATATAATGTTATGAAAACAGATAGTCTTCAACTTACAACAGTTCACCTAGTGACCATTCAAAGTGACAACAGCACTGAAAAAAGTGGCTTATGACCATTTTTCACACTTCTGACCATTGCAGCATCCCCATGGTCATGTGATTTACATTTTGGTACTTGACTACTGAGACACACATTTATGACCGTTGCAGCGTCCCGGGGTCATGTGTTCCCCTTCTGCGACTTTCTGACAAGCAAAGTCAATGAGGAGAGTCAGATTCACTTAATATCTGGGTTACTAAGTTATCAATTGCAGTGACTCACTTAAGTTGTGGCAAGAAAAGTCATAAAATGGGACAAAACTCACTTAACAAACTTCTCACTTAGCAACATAAATTTTGGGCTCAATTGTGGCATTATAGGTTGAGGACCCAACCGTACAGCGGGATTATTAATTAGCAAACGTCTTTTTTTGAGTTCTCTGAAACATGATTGGTCTCCCTCATAAAAGATTGCGAAAATGGTGGTACCTGTATGTTTTTAGCTGTGCCTATTTTTTTTTAATGCCTTCAAGTCAATACTGACTTCTGGCAATTGGATGAGTCCTTATAGGTTTTTTGGCAAAGCTCTTCAGAAGTCATTTGCCCTTGTCTCCTCTTTCCTAGGGTCTGGGAGATAATGATGGGCCCAAAGTCTCCCAGCCGGCTTTATGCCAAAGACAGGACTCGGTCTCCTGATTTCCAGCCTTAGGAATTTAACCACCACACCAAACTAACTCCTGTTATGTATGTGTGTATGCAAAAATATATACTGTACTTGATATATATGGCCATCTAGCTTTCTTGCTTTGCCTACAGCATACAATATTCAATAAAAAAATGAAAACATGAAAATATAAACTTAAAAGTATAAGGTTTTTTTTTCAAAATACAAGGTGATTTATGAAAATGGATGCTTCGGGTGTTGTAATGGAAACAGTACAGCTTTCAAAATATTTTAAGCTATTTGGTTGTCTCTTTTTTTACACAGTGCTCTTTTCCTTTTATTCTCAGCCTACAACTTTTATTTTCACCTTTGAATAGCCTTTGAGCCATTAGGAATGCCTCTTCTGGCACCATACCAGATGGATAGGGATTATAGGCTACATGAGAAAGCAGCAACAGAAATGCAGTACAGACATTTCATGGATTTCTTTTTAAGCGTACAGTTGCTTTCTTTGAAAGCCAGTTCGTAGTACAGGTAGTCCTCCACTAATGACCCAAATTGGGTTTGGAATCTTGATCGTGGAGTGAAACAGTCGTTAAGTGTCATGTGTCTGCTTTGCTCAGCGACTGCAATATGGCACACCTGGTGGTAGTTGTTAAATGATCTTAAAAGTCTTTATGTGAATTGAGTCCCAGGTAAGAAATGTGGTGTGACTCAAAGGGAGGGAAACACTGGGAGGTCCAGTGCAAGTTTTTCTCTGCTCAGGAGCTGCAAATTCTCCCTGCCAAAACCCAAGCAGAGTTTTCAGCTCCTGAGTGGAAAGACACTTGCATGTAGCCTGTGCTGGACTTTCCATGGCCTTTTCATTGCCCTGAGGTTTCCTGCACTCTTTATCATACTATGCTGTCTCTCTGCTTGGGAGCTGAAAAACATGCTTGAGTTTCAGTTCCTTTTTGTCTTTGTGAGGTGGATGACAGAGCTGCCTGCCACAGGATTTCAACTTTGTACCTGCTTGGGTTGCCAAATTCACCAGCAGGCTGCTCTTTAATTCACCTCACAAAGACAAGAGGCAGTCCTCTCAGACTCAATTCAGCAGGCAGCAGCAAGCTTGCAACCTTCCCTGTCAGCTTCCCAATTGACTTTTTGGAAAAAACTGGCAGAGAAGATTGCAAACAATGACCACATGATTGTGGGATGCTTGGCAACCGGTTTATGTGGTTACCAGGCATCCAAATTGCACTCACAGGGTTATTGGCAGGAAGGGTATGTGTGTGCAACATTTTGCAAAGGTCCGAAGTGCTTTACAAAGTGAAAAACACCTTTTCAAGACTGTTGCTAATTTGCACCATTGTTAAGCAAATGGTCATATGTCAAGGAGTATCTTAGTGGTTATTAGTGGCAATCCTAGTGTTGGGCTACAAATCAGGAGAGTGTTAGTTTTGGTCCTATCTGAGACACAAATCCAGCTGCCATTTAATTGTGGTATCATTCAAGTCCTTCTGAATGAAATGTTACTTATTTACCAATAAGGATGCTTAAGGCCATAACCTTTCATCCCCATTCTAGATGAATCATAAATACTTTCCAGAAGACAGAATTTTATTGGAATCTGCTTGAAAATGCTGAAACCTGTTTCCTTACCACAGAAGATGCTGCATCTATTGAAATTCTTCCCATTTATACCATTTTTATGACACAAAGAGCTTTGGCAAAATTGAATCTGAGTTAATTTTAGCCAACATTATTTCTTTCTCCGTCTCAAGAGAAAATGCAAGACTTCTAAAAAATATGTTACACTTAGTCCAACTGCTCTATATCATTTCATA
>JANHFO010006697.1:151004-161220 GCA_032468095.1 Pareas carinatus | reverse complement strand
ATTGGAGGTGATCAATCATAGGAAGGGCCGGCAGCGTCAGCGGAGGGTTTAAAAAGAAGAGCACCATGTGGTGTCTTCTGTCTTCGTTCTGTGTTCAATAAAAGGTTGAAGTTACTGTGTCCTCGGTCTCGTGTTTTCGACCCACAAAATAGTCTGTTTCCCCAGAACCAAAGGCAAGCAACAGCTGCGGAAGGCACAAGGCTCCTTATTACTATTGTCAAAGTTTAATTGTAGTCCTGAGAGCAGTTGTAGAGCTTGCTTGCTTTATAAATATTCATGCCCTTTTTCTGCATGCAATCATTCCCATGAGGAAAGCGCTTTTGGGTAGCACCACAGAGTGAGCTATGTGTAAAAACAGCGACCTATGAGGAAAAAATAAGTCCTCCGATTGTGGCTCCTCCAGCTTTGCTCAGACAGGGGCCTCATTAAACATTTAGCACAGCTTCCAGATAGTCTGCATATTTCACTGTGAGCGGAGGGAGGCACAGACGCAGAGTGCAGCACTTCAGATACAACTTGTGTCGCCATCCCTTTAGGGCAAAGTTTTGAGTGAAATCCTTGCCCCGCTGGACAGCATTCTAAATGGTTTCTCTGTGTTAGGAATAGCCAGAAACTGGCAGCTGCCCTAGACTAGCCCTCACACCTTGGCAGCATTCAAAATCACTTTCCCGTTCTGCTTCCAAGGTTTTCAATTATTTATAGGCATTTACGGTGACAGAAACAGGGATAGCAGGGAAGAGGGGGAGGTGTGGAGCTGAGAAGAACAATTAGAGATACTTCCCGATTCTTAAGCAAGGATAACCTAAGGCTTATATTTGAAACCAAGCCTGAGCGGCCAAGCTTGTTTTTAATGCCATAATAATAACAACATCAAAAATATTCCCGACCAAATGTCCAGTGTGTTTTCCTCATTCATCAGCAGTTACAGACACGTCTTATACCTGGTGGATTAGAAAGCAGAGCTTCTGAATAAAGGCCTGGTTTTCAGATAGGTTAAGCCCAGCTGTTTAAAAAACAAAACAAAAGAAAAGAAATTAACTATTGCTTGTTTACAGCTGCAACAAAATATGCTCTCTGGGTCCTTTTTAGGTGGCTGGAGAAAAAGAAACACTCATTCGAATATCTGATTAGCTCGGTATCTTTGCCTATGCTAGGAAAGACTACCTTAGAAGACAAAAAAAATGCATGTTTTATTACAGTCAAGCTTCCTTTCTATCTCCCTGTGTTCTTTACCACCTCTTGTGTCCATTTTTCTACTTGGTTAGCAAGCATCTTAGGCCATCAGTCTGGTCCAACTGGCACAAATAATGGCTCCTGTTTAAAGCGTCCACAGAAAATTCTCATCTTTCTTCTGCAGTTTGCATGTCTCGTATGAATTGAATGACCATGCTTCATAAAATACGGAATCCTGCAAACATCTAACAGTTTCATAGGACTCATGTTGCAATCTCTTCCCCAATTCCTAATGATGTAAGATTAAGCTTATGTTTTAAACCAGGGGTCCCCAATCCTCGGTCAATCAACTGGCACCAGTCCGTGGCATGCCAACAACCGAGCCACACAAACAAGCCAAGCCCCATTGGCCGGATGCAGGCAGCACACAAAACCAGGCCCCCTCTAGTCTGCAGAAAACCTTTTTCCATGGATCTGTTCCCTGGTGCTCAAAAGGTTGGGAGCCACTCTTTTAAACATGCTCGGAATCAAGGCTGCTCTATTTTCCATGTTTCATCCTTATTCTAAGCATTAACCAAAGATTCATGGCAAATTTTCTAGTGGGGAATTAATTTTATAATGTTCATGCCCCCCATTAGAAAGGCATTATTCCTAACCAGTCAAGAGATGTGATGAATTAATGTGAAATTACATGCACTGTAGGGAACCATGCCAATAACATCAGGGGAAAGGAGATCAGGAATCTTAACCAGGTTTTGTGTCGCTGGAAATTTTTAATGCTAAATGTGATCACTTCAGGTTTTCTACCCAGTTAACATCAAGAACTGAGAAGGGAGTGTTGCATATTCACAATAAGTCAGATCTATCAAGCAAAGAGGTCAAAGGGATCATTGAAGACAGTTCTGTTGAAAAGGAGACTAAAATAGTTTACCCCATGAATATCTCAGAATAAGAAAAAGTGGTTACTTGCACTTGAATATCTCAACGTTTATCACCACATGGTAACAATTTTGAGTTATTGTTGTTATTATGTTTATATATTTTCAGGATTATTTTATTACCTGGAGGTGGAGTACTAATACTGCAAGATAAAGAATTATGTGAATGCCTTGAGAAGGATGGACAGATCTGCACAGACATAAGGGGGAAATATGTGATGGAAACTATTTGATGGAGGCACTGATAATCTTAAAAGAGATACTTCATCCTGCTTTAAATAAATTTGCATTATTTTAAAAGTTAAAAAATTGCATCTTGGAGTTGTTCCTCGATCAATTTGTGCTTATATAGTTGTAAGTTACAATGGTAGAAAAATATGCCTTCGATCAAGTCTATCTGCTAATTAATTTGCTAATTAATCAGGTTTTTTCTGGAAGATCACTTTAGTTCTGAGTATTCATATTGCAATCACTCCATTGGATTATCGTAATGCATTTAAAACAGCTGCAATTGAAGACAATCTGGAAACATACATAGTTTTAGAAGACTGTAATTACATTTAGTGTGGAATTAGTGAGATAGTTCATATAATGACAAATTCAGTTCTGTAAATGGTTAAGGTGCTAATAAGAGACAACACCAGTATATATTCACCTCTGAATTTTTTGAGATCTGAGGCTCTCTACAATATAGTATCTCATTAACAATAGAACATGAGTTGGTAAGAATGAATAAGATGACACTTTCTGTTGGACTGCTCAGCCATCCAACGGAAGTTTATTTGATGTCATTACAGTCTATTATCACTCTCTTAAATTCATCTTACTGCAGTGTGAATTAAGTGCATGAGTATGTTTTAAACATGGCTTATTGAGAGGTTTTGCGATCTATGTATTATTATGTTATGGTCATATTTTATCTTGTTTGGGGGTTTAGATTTCTATTTTGCAAGCCACCTTACAAAGATGTGCTTCTGAAATAAAGTAATATAAAAATGTGAAACTATTGAATGAATAAGATAATTTTATAAGGCGTTCCTTGATTCATTCATGTGTCTCAATATCCTGGAACAAAGATTAGTCAATCTGTCTTAGGTCATTCATATTCATATGCAAATCATGCAAATATTATCCTAGTACAATGTCAACATCAAATCAAAGATCTACACTATTCATTCATGAGGTATCAAGAACACTGCTTCCAAATTCCTGTCAATGTCCTGTCTCTCTGCTTCTCCCTTAGTGCTAGCCTCAACATATTTTTAATTGCCATTTTTTCAGCCCAGGTCTTTGTAATACTTATAATTTCCTTCTCATATGTCCTAAAGGCACTTTTTCAAAGGGAAACTTTTCCTTGAAGACTTTCTGCTTCTTATCCAAGAAGCTGAAGAAGCTTCTTGGATGAGAAGCAAAACATCTTCAAGGACAAACAGAGGAAGTTCTTTTGAAAAGCACCTTTGGGACAACCATGACCTGGATAACTGAGAATTTCCATAGACATTCCTTCTCATATATTAAGAAGACAAGAGAGATTCATTTGAACAGACTTTCTAATAACTTTACTTTGAGCCTTGTGTATTAAATTTTGTCTGCATTTCCAGTGATTGGTTTTACCCACCCTACAAACTAGAGGTTGCCAATTACCAGTTAGCCTATGAAAATTATGGCAACATTTCTAATATGGATTCATACAAATAACATAGTCTGAATATAAGACTGAATCCTGAATTTATATTTTCCCTAGCTTCAAAAAACGCATTTGCTCTATGTGTGTTTCACAATGTATAATAGCAAATTGGTTATTATTACTTTTCCCATACTTGCTTACAAATATTCTGCATTCCATCCCTGGAAATTTATAGCTCCTAATGGAACCCTGACAATTTCTGAGACAAGATGCTTGAGGGCACAGGAACAGCACTCGTGAAATTGTATCCTTGAGCCAATACAAGCACTACATTCTTAAAGTTTCAACCCACTTCAATTAGAAAAATATCTATTAACTGAGAGCTAGATTGATCTTCCAAGCAGAGGAAAAATTGCTTCCACATGCAAGGGACCAATTCCTCTGTAATTATAGTTTTCTTTCTTTTGAAAAATCTATTGTACTGGAATGACATTTTTGGTAATTAAATTCTTTTGCATGTATGTATTGTATTAGCATTAGTGAATATTTCCAGGTTTTTGAAAACATACAGTTCTTGCCACAGAATCATCACTGTTAAATGCTGCAGTGTTTTAGTCATGTAAATATTTGTAACAGGAAAAAAAATCTGTAAAAAGGAGCAAAGAAAGAAGAATATTTAAAAGAGCATGAAAATTCCCATTTCTGTTCCATCATCTCCTTGGACTTAGATAAGACCTACCTTATCTGCTGTCAATGCAGTTGCCCATTTCCATCCAGACTTGATTATCCTAATACAAGGTCACCTTTCCCTTCTATATATCCCTTTTATTCTATATTGTGAGTTGCAATTTCACCTAGGTCCATCCTCTTTATTGCAACTAAAAAATTTAATCACAGATTAGAGTTCTTCAGGAAGGCAGATAAAAGAAGAAACAGGAATAAGATAAATCAGGACGACGGTGAAGTGGATAAGATGAGGAGGTGCTCTATAGGCCTGTGCAAAGCAGGCATTGCCTAACTTAATGTTTCACTGCTACGCTCTAATAGTAATACAACCTTCCTTAGTGTTCAAAGTGAAGCATTAGAGGTTGGACTGGTCCACCTCAACCATCTGTGTTCTTTTGAAGCAAGGAACTTCTATGCACAGGCAGATCACTCAAGGGCAGGAGGAGCAACTGCAGCAAAGCCATATGGATGTCTCAGTCTGATAAATTAAGTACTGCATTTTTCCATTTTATTTGATCAAATGGTCAAATAAATTTCAAATTGAATTACCCCAGTAAAACTCTACTTTATAACTCTATTTATAATAGCGTGTATTGGTGTATTTGATGTGTACTTTTAGTGAACTGTCTTTTACTCTTTGAACTGATGAACTGGGGGTTGATTTTATGAAAAACCATTATAACTTAAGTTGGAGATCATGAATAGGATATGAACAGTCTGGACAGGAGTCTGTTTTAGTTGCTTTAATTTTCCTATAAAGTTTGATGACTTAGAAAGACAGATTTGTTAACTCTAAGATGAACTTCACCAACCTTCAGCCTTTCAGATGTTTTGAACTATAATTTCCTATATCCAAAATTGATGATGACACCACAGGATCCCTTCCCAGTTTGTAATTCCTGACTCCAAAGTTTCTATTCATGTTCCGAGAAGATTTTTCTTCATTGCTGATAGTAAGAGCCAGTAATGTTTTAGTGATGTTTCACTAGGAGTTAGGGTGTCCATAACAGACATAGATTAGGTGACAAAAAATGGTTCATTTTTCTTGCCTCCACTAGAGAAAATACTGGGCAAACCAAATCAGTGTGGGAAGGTCAAATTTATTCTGATTTGAAAATAAGTCTAAGGAAGAAATAGTGCGTCAACTCTTACAGGAAATCATACAACTCTCATATCCTAATGGGAAAGGCATCTACTTGGCGTTTTGCCTGGGGCTAAGATTCTCCAGAACCTTATCACTCTACTCTGAAAGATCAACTATTGAGTAATTTGGCTAAAAGTCAAAAACAAATAACTTACTCTAAGAGGTGATATTTGCATCTGTCCAAAATAACTTAATGAGCTGCGTCTGGTTCTGTCTCCATATCCAACATTATTGGAGCCAGCTTGGTATAGTGATGAAAGTGCTGACCTAAAAACCAGGAGACAGAGAGTTCTAGGCCTCCCTTAGGCATGAAATCCTGCTGGGTGAGTTTGGACCAGTCACACTTTCTCCTAGTACATTGCTGGCGAACCTATGGCACACATGCCACAGCCATCTCTGCTGGCACGCGCGCCTTCGCCCAGGAAAGTTTTTTTTTAAATTCTTCAGCAGCAAGCCAGAGAAGAGGCCTGCCACCGGCAGGAGCACGAGCAGCGGGTAAGTGCCCTGCCCATGGAGAAGCGACCCAAGCCTCTGTAGAGGCCTCCCTGACCCCAGTTGAGGCCGTCCGGGCATCTGGAGAGGAGGCCTTGACCCCTGTTGAGGCCTTCCGGGTGTCTGGAGAGGCCACCTGACCCCCATTGAGGCAGTCCCAGTGTCCAGAGAGGCCACTCCAACCCCCAATGAGGCCATCTGAGCCTCCAGAGAGGCCTCCCAGGTGGCCACAAAGCATTCCACCGCCCCCAGAGAAACCTCCTGAGGACCAGGGGAGCATCCCGCTGCCAGGAGAAGCTGAAGACAGGTGAGCAGTTCCCATTCTCAGCCCTGGCTGGCTAGCTCACCCCACTGTCTCAGTCTCTTTCTGTCTCTCTTTTTCAGTCTTTGTGTGTGTGTGTGTGTGTGTGTGTGTGTGTGTGTCTTTTATTCACTCCCTTTCTCTCTGTGTCTCTCTCTCTTTCTCAGTCTCTGTCTCTCTCCCTCTCTTTGTCTCATTCTTTACTTTCTCTCTCTCTCTCTCTCTCTCTCTCTGTGTGTGTGTGTGTCTCTCTCTCCCTATCTCTCTCTCTCATTCTTTCTCTTTCTCTCATTCTCCCTCTGCTCTCTCAAAATCAGGAACAAATATCACACTTAAAATGTGTAATACTTAAATAGGCTTCAATTATGTTGCAGGGAGGTTGTCACGGGGGAGTATCACCAGGGGCTGGGGGTGTTGCAGAGGGGTCGTGCTGGCACTTTGCAATACATAAGTAGGCTTTGGGTTGCAGTTTGGGCACTGGGTCTCAAAAAGGTTCGCCATCACTGTTCTAGTAGAACCCACCTCACAGTTATGTGTAGAATAGTAAACATGATAACTAGATATGTCCACTGCCTTGAGTAGATAAAAATATATAAAAAGTGGAATAAAAATCTAACAATAATAGGTAGACAAAAATGTCAAATGCAGCTTGAATACCTATCTGAATGTGTGATGAACCATAATACGAGCACAATTTGAGAGAAAAACCTCCATTCGGTTATCAATGACAGACACTCGCAGATACCTAACTTTTATTATACACATTAGAAAACTACAACATTACATTAATTTTCTGACATAATTGCCATTCAAATTGAGGCACTTATCATAACGTCTTACAAGGTTTGAAATTTCTTCTGCAAAAAAATCTCCCTCCTGGGAACAAAGCCAAACATTTGTGAGTGTGTCAGTTCACGATGCATCACAGTTGCCAAAAGTCAATACATTTGGCAGGATTTTCTATGGCAGCATTCATTTTCAATTGATCTAGCAGATGAGACAACTGCAACACAGCCTTCTCTTTACACTCCTCACTGCCTATTAAATTACTGTGCATGGCACCATAGGACGGGCATCACTATCCCCGCCTATTTCTGGCACATGCACAAATGGAGGCTTTTTTCCTAATTGCCCTTGTAATAATAAAGTCAAAGAAAGAGACAGAGGGGCTAATTCTGGCTGCACAAGACCAAGCCGAAAGAACAGATGAGTACAAAACCAGAATTGAGAAGCCAGCAACAGAAAGCAAGTGTCACCTCTACAAAGCAGCGGAAGAAACAGGGACCACTAAATAAGCTGCTGCCAGAAGTTGGCCCAGACTGACTATAAAACAATGGCATGACAAAGTAGTATGGTGCACTGGAAGATCTAAAATACCATTTGCCTGCAAGCTAGAACTGGTGGGACCGTACAATGGAGAAAGTCATAAAAAATGAAGAAGCTAAAGTGTTCTGGGACTTTGCAATTCAAACAGAAATGTGTCTGCCATACAACACACCAGATTTAACTATTGATAAGAAAGACAAAAAAAAGTCTTGATGGTGGATATGACAGTACTTGAAGACAGCAGAATAGAAGAGGAAGAACTGGAGAAGATAATAAAATACAAAGAACTGCAAATAGAAATAGAATGAATGTGCAAAAGCAAAGATAGTACCAATAGTAATAGGTGCTTTGGGTGCAATCTCAAAACAACTGGAGCATCCCCTGAACACCATCAGCATTGCCAAAGTCACCATCGGTCAATTGCAAAAGGCAGCTTTACTTGGAACAGCTTTCATCCTGCAATGATACTCATAACGCCATCAAACATCTACATCTGCCTGTTTCAGGCCCTTGGGACGAACTCAGCAGGTGGATAAAAATGCCAAACCCAGTCTGAACATTTGCCTGTGTGATGAATCATAATAATATTAATAATAACCCTATTTTGGATTGATATGAGCAGCAGCAGAAGCTCCCCCACACACATACACACACACATTTTTTTGCACTTTTAAAATTTGTAGTTTCTAAACTCAGAAGCATTGAGACAAACTATGCTAAAATTAAGAGTTTTTAAAAAGACACTTTGGTTCAAATCTTTCCAAGGTAAATAACACAATGGATATTGGGGTTCACTATCTCTCACTTTTAAAAAATCTTATATAGAAAAAAGCAATGTGTCTTATTCTGCACATCTAAAAAAGAAATGGAAATAATACCTAATGGTATAATTTAAAGCATTCCATCTTAAAGCAGATTGACAGGCCACAACTTCTTCCCAAATTAGAGAACACACACGGACAATCTCAAATGAAAACAGAACTGGCCTTGCATTTTAGCTTTTGCACCATAAACTTCTGCCCTCAGAAAACAATGAGTTATTTGGAGAAAGAAAATAACACCAAATAGCTGATAGGTTTTTCTGTTCTGAATGCCCACATGTTCAGTTATGTTTTACATAGTGTGGAGAACATGTTCAAATGTATATAGTATACAGCAAATGCAGGTTATAGTGTAAGGTATCATAAACTGGGGTGAGTCAATTATAGGATATTTCTGCCAGGAATACAATGTGGAAAAATGCACAGTAAGGATTGTACATATTATGAGGTCAGAAGCAGATACCCACTCTTACAGAAATTTGAAGAACTGAATTAGACACACACACACACATGAACACATCCAAATCTTCTCAACCCTTTATGACTAATTTAACTGCTTTTGAAATTGATGGACATTTTAAAGCATTTTTGGGGTATGGCAGAAGAAAGCGAACTTTTTAAAGGGATTAATCTAATGAATAAACAAACTAATATTCAAGGTCAGAAATGTATTTTGTTCAAAGTACATATGATTGTGCATCATCGTTAACAACCTTGGAAGACTGAATCTGTGTGAGATAAAGTGACTGGGATAAAGTGTCTCTTTCCCTTTCCTGTATATATTCAAAATTCTTTCTTTTCCTCATATATACAACATTGTACAAACACAATCATAGGAAGGGCATTCTGGAATCTAGATGCAAGATTTTAATATCCCATGCTAATTGTTCACCAGCTGATTATTTTGCTCTGCTTATGCATACTATTTACTGACCAGACACTACAGTTCTTCCTGACGGTGCGCTAATGGCTATTCTTTATGGATATTCTACTGAAACCAAAGTGACTGTAAATTTGGAACCAGTCAAAAATCTGTGTTTTAAATGCACATTTGTCAATGATCATTTGTCAAAGAGAGGCATATGAATTATGTCCTGTTTACTTTCTCTGCCTGCCCCTTTGGCAAAGCTTTTTACAGGGTTATTGGTAGCATGAGTGGTTCAATGTTGGATAGATAGCCTTAGAATAATAATACTTTCAAGTGTCATTAATACTTTCCCTGCACTCTCAAACCTTTATCTTCTCATTAAAATAGGGGAAAGTGCACAGCATCTTTCTTCTTTCTATACAGTAGTATCTCTTAATATCTGTGGATTAACTGAGAAGAAAGCTGGGGCGGGAAAGGCCCTCCCTTTATCCATATTCAAACAGGCACTTCTTTTATTCTGTTTGTCCTTTTTAAACAAGAGTTCCTTCACAGCACCTTACTGCCTGTCCTTTAAATCCTGCTCCTGTTAAATTCATCACCGATATAGCAGTCAGATCCTTGGGGACTTGAAAGATGTCAACAATTATATTATCTCCATCATCATGTCAGTCTCTGATTCTCTCTGGAAGGTTAAGCGCTAACAGGTAAGTCCGGAGGTGGGTTTTTTTTTTCTCCTGTGGGGGGGGGGGGGGGGGGGGGGGGGGGGGGGGGGGGGGGGGGGGGGGGGGGGGGGGGGGGGG
>JANHFO010006697.1:56893-70782 GCA_032468095.1 Pareas carinatus | reverse complement strand
CAGATAAGAAATGTTAAAATCTATTATCAACATCTATGTTGAAATCTATTAACAAAATAAAATCTATATTAAAATCAACTAATTAACAGCAAAATCATCATGAAATCAAAAGCATTGGAACTTTTCAGAATACAGCATAGTAGATAAAAAGTTAGTGCAAATCAGAACAGATTAGTATTTACACAGATACTACAGACTATTAAACAATACTACACAATTATTATAGAACATAGGGACCCTGTGTGTACCAGTCCCCGTGGACAGTCTTTCTTTCATCTTTTCAAGAACATGAACTTTTCCCTTCTCTTTTGGTATTCTAGAAAGGGGCTTTCTGTCATCTGAAGTTCTCTGCTTCTTCCTTTGCCAGTTTCAGCCATTACAACAAAGATTGTTCTTCTTCCACTTCAGATAGCCAGTGGAATTTCCCCAAGTTAAAACTTTCAGTTCCTAGACATGTCCTTTAACATGAGAAAATGCTTTAGAGGTCAGACTAGAAGATTTTCGATTCAAAAGGAGCAGGCCAATGCAGTGAACTGTTAAAATGGTCAGTTACAACCACCACTGACCAACAGAACAGCTGTTACCAATGAACTATCTGCACATTTGACGATGGCCAGTCTCCTTTTGTCCAAGGAGGGGATGGTGGCAGGAAGGGCCTCACTACCACAGTAGCCCCTCTTCATTCTTTCCACTGAAGCAACGAGAAGGTAACAATAGATAGCATCACCCCTTTCTAGGCAAAGTGTCACTGGTTTGGCACCATAACGAGGACCGAACATGGGCAAAAGGGAGGGAGGAAAGCCAAAAAGAGAAGGGGAAGCAGAGGACTTTGTGGTAGAGCATTTGTAGGTCTGCTGAAATAATGTTACAAGGACAATCTTTAAAGTGACGTGAGATGGAAAAACCATTTGGTTCCTGAACCAATCCTTAAAAAGAGGCTTGCTTGAATATCCTATTTATCCTACAGAATGAAGTGCAGATTACAATTACCTTTTTTTTGGGAAAAAAACATAGTTGGCTTAGTCAGGGGAAAGAGAGAGGGATCCCTTTTCACTTTTCTCTCCCTAACCTTTCCCCCCTCCGCTTTGGGGGGGGGCATATATTTTAAATAATTAAAATTATGATTTATGTATTGGGGTATTCCAATATTTCCAAACGTTTCACACTTTCCCCCAATTTTCCCATTGTTTCTGGAGCTTTGCCCTGTTTTTTTTCACATGCTTTTTAAATCTGAATAGTTTGTCTTTATGAAGTGGCATAGCAGAAAACGTGGGTTCAAAAGAGCCCAAACAGAAGTTCAGAAACAAACTCTGCTTTCATAGTAATAGTAGCCACTGCTCTAACTGCTGTTTATATATTTCAAACATTATTCTTATTAAAGAAATATCTGATTTCTACCCTCAATAATATTTAAAAGTTTGTCTTGATCTCGTAACTAAGAGGGGAGGCATCAAATTAACGACCTATGTGTGAAGACATCATACAAAGGCTACAACCACGTACTTCCATCATGATATTTGATGCAAGCCAATATATTATAACATTTGTGACTAAGGTACTGGGTTAGAAAATGAAGTCATGATTTCCAGTTCCACCTTAGACACAAAAGTCAGCTGGGTAAGTTTAGGAAAATGATTTTTTCTCAGACTTACCCATCTCACCGGGCTGTTGCTGCAGGAAAATAGGAGAGTGTATTATACATGTTACCTGTTAGAGTAAAGTAAAGGCTGGATATAAATATAAAAATAAGTAAATGACCATTTGCAAAATGACCTCCTCATGTTTGTCACATGTTTTAATTTGCTTTCTCTGACCTTGAAAATGCCCTTTTTGTCACCTCTAACCTAATTCATTTCCTTACCTAGTCTCTCTTTATGTATCCTCATACCTGCTTCCCTTTTTTATTTCTTTTCAAACTGTTCCAGATAAGCTGGCAATGATGTTTTAGAGAGAAGAGGCTGTTTGAAAAAGGAATTGCTGCTTACAGGGTGGGAAAACTAATCTGGCTCCATATCACATAAACCAATCTTTTCAACATACTTTTGGCTTTAAAATCTTGTTTGATCTGAGGCTACTTTAGAACGGAAGACTTAAATGGAAACACTTTAGGGAATGAGAGCTTTTGTTTGTTTTCAGTATTGTTAAAATGTATTTGCTTGCCTCAAAACTGAACCTGACACTACAAGTCCAAACTTGCCACTGACTTGTACTGTTTTAATATGTGGCAGAAGCCTAGGTCTGCGTAATAAGTCATCTAAGAACTCGCATTAGCTTTTGGTGCTATTGGGCTGCTCACTGATCCAGAAATATCCGTTGAACGGTGTAGCCAAGGATCAGCCCTCAAGTGAGACATGACGTTTGGATCTATTCTTTGCAAACTCACATGACGCTACAGCAGAGCCACCTGGATGGTGAAATACAGCAAAGAAACTCAGCACAGCTCCATATGCTCTTCTTGCCACTCTCAGCTTTTTCACAACATTGACTTTCATGATGCTGACCTATGTAGATTCTTGACAAATGCCAATGATGACTGGAAGGGACATCTGCAGTATCACATCTCGAAGCGCTTGTTTGTACATTCAGGTCACAGCTTCTGAACTGCCTGGTCAGAAAGTGGAGGAGGCTTTAATCATTTCCATCTGGTTGACCGTTGCTTCAGGGTGAATTAAAAACTACACCCTGCCTTAGCACTCAGCATGCTATCTTCTTTTATTTTACTAATGGACTGATTTATCTCATTAGCTTTATAAATAAATAGAGCACTATAGGTAAAGATCCTCTTGAGCTGGGACCAGCTCCTGATGATTTCATAGACATGACTGCCATAAACACGTCATGCCAAGGTTACAGAAGCAGTTTGCCATGGCCTTCTTCCGGAATGTTACTTTGATTGCCAGTCTAGGAAATGGCCTAGATCAGTGGTTCTCAACCCTTTCTTCATACGGACCTCTTTTGTGGCTAGGGACCATGGCCACGGAGCACCAAGACTTAACTCAAGATTTAAATCATAACATTTCTTCAAGCCTTTGTGGCCCCTCTGTGATGACATCATGGACTCCCAGATGTCAGTGGAGCACAGGTTGAGAACCACAGGCCTAGATATTTCTCGTAAGCTTGACTTGGCTTAGCTAGCATTCTGAACCCTACAAAGGACAAAAAAAATAAGATGCTGAGCTAACATGAAACAAATCAAGAAGGCGATATTTAACCAGATCAAGTGCGGATAATTCTAGCATCCCATTCAGAATTTGGGATGGCAATGCTTCATGCATATAACTTCTGAACCACAAGGTTTGGGGGTATTAAATTTACCCAGGGCCAGGATTCAGCTTCATATTCATATTATTATACATACAGTTTGTGATCAAAGTCCAGATGACAGAATATTTCAGTAGTGCTAGTACTTGCACAGAATTCAATGTCCTTGAAAGAATGCCACCTGTGGTTTAGAATGATATAATGTTTAGCAAGATAAATATGTATGTATAGCGTGCCCGTGTTAAGTTAAGCTTCACAGCACTATTGTCCTAGATTTCTGTTTCCATCAGAGTTGCAGGGTATGTTGTCCATTGCCTCCCCCCACTCCTCAGTGTATGGAATCATTTGCACAGAAGAAAGTCTAATTGTCTACCTTATCTTCAGGCCCAGTTCCAGTACACATCTTCTCATACCCACTAAAACTTCATTCACCCTTTCCCTTTATGTAGATGGTGGGAAAGCAAGCAGTCCATAATTACTTCTGTCTTCTGGCCCTCTAAAACCCCTTTTTGTCAGATTTTGCCTTGACAGGGTCAAGAATTATAAATTTGGAAGAGATCTCAAGGAAAGTAATCTTGACCAACTCCGAAATCTTCAACTTTATAAAGAGCAGTTGGAACTTGGAAACCAGTGAGACGTTCTCCTGAAGCAGAACTAAGGTGCAAGGGAGAAGAAGAAAACAAACAGCTATTCAGAGTCATCATAGCAAGTGGGAGATTTTCATACAAACTTCCCAGTGCAGGTGGGGTAGGTATAGCCAAATCAACAAGCATAATTCAAGGGCCATCTGCCAAGGATGGCTTCCAAATTGGCTTTGGCTGAGTTGCAATTATGCCATCTGAATGTGTATTCCATCAAATTACCTACAGGAGCCTTTTTGCAAGCTGCAAGCTTTTTCTGTACTATATTTGTATTTATATAAATATATACTATTTCTATTCACTATAAGCTAGTATAATAGTATAGTATTATACCCTATATATAAAACTGTAAATATTCTTTATGAGAACATTATAAATGCTTTATTAAAACAAGTAGCAGTAATGAGACATAGAACAAATTGATCTGTGTGTGTGTGTGTGGGAAGAAACATTAGCCTTTAATTGTCGGAATTTGCACTCCATTACAGCAGATAATGTTCATCAGGACTGGTTGGGAATCAGGCAGCGAGGGCCTTTGATTAATAAATACATAAATAAGATAGTGAGATTTCTTAATGGCAAAATCAAACAAAGAGAAGCAGAATATGCAACATGGAGACTGGAAGCAGAGGACGGCATTGGAGGTGCCTTGCTGCAATATTATAAGCAACAGGCAAGAGCCATCCAGCACTTCTGCTGTGGGAAAACAATTGTTTGCCAAGTCTGGCTTTTTGCTGTGTGAATAGCCATTTTTATTCCCCTAGTTTAATCAAGGTGCCAGGATACTGATTAGCAACTGATAATTTAAAGGAACACCTGCTCAACCTCCCACATCTAGTGATGAATGTCTTTTGCTGACTGCATTAACTCCTCTAGGCAAGATGACCAGGCTAGACGGTTACCAAGGTTGAAAGCTGCAGAATTCCAGCAGCTCCACTCACATCTCTTTCCCCTGGCGAGCTCAGTCTCCCCGCCAACCCCCCAAGGAGCTCAGCTTCATGATTTGTATCCGCCCATTCATAGTACATGCTGAACTCAAGACTTGGGCAATCTGGATTGTGCTCCCCCAGGAAGCCTCCTTCTTCCCAGGCTGTAACCGAGCTGCAAATGCAAAAGCTTATTTCTGTAGCTGAAGCTCTGCTTAATAAATTAGTCTAAAGGCAGCTCTAATTCCTCAGAAGAGTTTGAAAGTGAATAATTAGAGCAGAGAAGTGTGTGGATACAAGCTGAGCAACTCTTTTGCGCTCTCCCACTCCTTGGAAACCTTTTTTTTTTGGGAAATGAGCACTAGGCAATTTAATAGGGAAATGTGAGGGGGTGCTGTGTAAACTGAAGAAGCCAACAACAAACGAGGGTGCTATGGGACAGAAGTATTCTACTGGGAGGGATGGAACAAAACGGAGTTACTGTCATATTTGTGAGGAGGAGGTAAAGAAGGAAAAACCATGAGATACTGTGGGGGGGAAAGAGATAAATAAAGCTCTAAATTTTTGCTGCTCTTTAATGGTCATCAGGATTTTTGTATCCTGGATCTGATACCTCTAACGTGAGGGGAAAGAATCTTTTTAAAAGGTATCCGAACAACCTCCGTACAATCAAGACCCTGTTAGAGCAGAATTTTAAAGAAACAGCAGTGCAGCTAGAGTGAGCTACACTCCCACTCTGCTGGCGAAAAATTTGGAAGCAATACATTATTGAAGAATGTTACTCTGGCAGTAAAATGGCTTTACGCACCACTCTGCTCTTTTACTGGACTTAAGCAGGAAAAGGAAATATAAGATAGCTCACTAGTAGACAATCTTTATGTCCATGTTTTGATGGTAGCTATAGAACCCAAAAGGAGTTAGACAGCCTTGGGCTGCCCACTCCATAAGAAGTAATGATGTGTGTTGATCATTTTGTTTCTTTCATTTAAGGTTGCTTGTCCTCATGAACAAATTCTGTCATGCTTAGCATTTTAAAAGTTTCCAACAGAGGTTTGCTGCCTGGATTTAATAGGGACCAAGAAGCTCATTATCTGACTTCTTGGTTCAAAAACTGGGCAACAGTGTACGTGGCTAATTAAACTCCTTTTGATAGTGCTGTTAATAGGTGTAGGCTGAGTGTATCGAAGTGTCCTAAAACAGAATGGAAAGAAAACGATTTGGAAAATATGTCATTCAAGATTATCAGGAGTAAATGCCCTGAGTTAAGGATCTGAAAAGCTGGAGATGCATTTGGGGTCTTTCTTGCTGTCCTCTCAGCCTAAATTCCCAACAGCCGATGGTTTCTGTGAATCACATTGCCCTTCCCACTTTGCCTCTCCTAGCCTGGCAAAATATTTGTCATCAGCCCCCAGTGTTTGGCACTGACAGCTTGTGAGGCTGCATGCGGGGTCAACGAAGGCTAAGGGCGGGACTTCACCCTCCACAATCTCCTCTCTGACAGGACAGATTACATGCTTCCCGCTCACTTTAGGTAGAAAATAAGATAGTGACAAAGGTAATTAGCCCTATTTCTTCTGCCTGCCAAGCTGTTCCTCAGCATTGGAAAGCCCTGAATATTTCCTGCATGTCACAGAAGAAACTATGATCTGTGGGTCTTAAAATCCAGTTTTTATTACTAGGACACTTTTCATGGAGGCATGTATTGAGATTCCTCAGGTTAAAGAAACCTCTAATCTGTGAAAGAGCCATGGCTTCCTTGATTTACGAAGACATGCTTCTCCCTTTGCTTCACTTCAGTCTGTAACCAGCTTTCCTCAGTTTTTGTTTCAGTCATCTTTTTTTTCCCACCTGGAGCCCTCTGGTGTATTAGACTCATCATTCCCTAGCAGGCATTCTCTCATCTCACAGATTCTCAAAGCCTAGCAGAAAAATAGAAGAACCACTACAAAATCTCTATAAATCTTTTACAGCAGCCTTCTGGGGGTTGAAAATGATATTGTAAAAAGGGCCAAGTAATATTGTCATAAAAGAAGAGGTCATGTTCCTCCTCCTCCAGCTTCAAAAGTAGCCTGTAAGAAGAATGAGATTGCAATTATTACCTTCATCACAGATGTTTTCCAAACATGTAGGTCTACAATTCCCAGAAATCTGAATCAATGTGGATTATGGGAGGTGACATCCCTGTTGAGGAAGACTGTAGTTTAGTTTTAGTTTAGTTTTATTTGATTTCTATACCGCTCTTCTCCTCAAAGGGGACCCAGGGCGGTGTACAGCCAGATAAAAAACATACAAGGGTGACACAATAAAAACCAAGACAAATATTACAGAATTTAAAACCAATTAAAATGACAATATAGAAAGGCTGAAATCTAATAATAAAACCAATTTGAATCTAATTAAAATACAATAAAATCTCTAAAATCTAAGTTCAGATTCTCTTCCTGGCCTTCCCTCAAATGACTGTGGAGAGAATTTGGATTGAGCCGTTATAACCGCCTTCCCCATCTCCATCTTAGACTTAGGAGTTTGTGCCTTTTCACAGCTTAATTCTGAATTTTCATCCTCTGACATAGAAAACAGAAACCATAAAACTGAACTGGGTATAATAAATGTCTCAATTTATTCCCATAACTACTTTAAATATGAAAGATGTTTCCATAATCAATGCTTATATACTCATTTTTTATATGTTACACTTGTAAATCTATTTTGCATTCATTGAAACTTGGAATCATCTATCATCTACTTTCTAACCTGGCACTGAATGAATTCTGAATGCAAAAAGTCTCAGCCTTGTTTTTGAATTTATTTAAAATAGTTTGTGGACTCAGATACGACTGCACACAGGACTGTATAGATCTACAGGAGGACTGAAAATTTTTACATATCAAAATGTATGAAAAATCACAGCTAACTAGGTTTATCCAACAAGTTAAACAAAACAAAACCAATCACATTTTAACTCGGCATATATGTATATCCAGAGAGGTAACTTTTGTTTTTGTCTTAATTTGGGATTAGTTGTATCTTTTTTGTTGTTGATATTTTCTCTTTTCCTGTACTTTCTTCAGCCTAAAAGCTCTGTCTTATAATATGCAACTGAGATTCTCTAACAGTCAAATAACAGTGCTTACCAACTGCACTCCCGCCTGGTGGACCTGTTTGTGTTAACCTTATCTTTCCTGTTCTTTGGGATTCATAAGATGCTTCCAGAATCCATGTTAATTGGGTTGTGCTGCCTATTAAGACCCAGACATAAAAATCTACTATCACTGAGAACATGAAAAGTTGGGCTTCTCCAGAGTTGAGGTTTAAGTCACTAAACTATTGAACTCCTTGGTAAATCACACAGGAAGCTGAGAAGCCAAGCAAATTTGCAATGCAGGTAGTCCTTGATTTACAACAGTTTATTTAGTGACCATTTGAAGTTACAGTGGCGCTAAAAAAGCGACCTATGACCCACTTTCACACTTATGACCATTGCAACATCCCCATGGTCATGCGATTTACATCCATATGCTTGACAGCTGGTTCATATTTATGACAGTTGCCGTGTCCTGGGGTCATTTGTGACCTTCTGACAAGGAAAGCCAGATTCACTTAACAACGGTATCAGCAATTTAACAACCCCAGTGATTCACTTAACAAATGTGGCAAGAAAAGTTGTAAAATGGGGCAAATTTCTCACTTAGCAACATACACTTTTGGGCTCCATTGTGGTTGTAAGCTGAGGACTACATGTAGTTTTCACCACGTGCCTTCCATTGATGATAGAAAATGCAGAAGAAAGGGGAAAGGAGATTAAAAGCAGAAGAGAACCCAAAAGTTCACTAACATAAGCAGGCCCATATCCCTGTCTCCAAATGTATAGATGACCAGATTGAAAGCAAGGGTGGGGGTCAAGCACATTGTCAGTCCGTAGTCACTCTGCTCCCACAAGAGACCGAAGTACAGCCCACCTTGAATTCTGTGGACTCTTATCTGGCACCAACTGACCTTGACTATTAGTAGATCAGATTCTTGCCTATATGTTGCCTATAATAAACTTGAATACTTGGATCTAAATTCCTGTTCCTGGTTACTTCGCCTTACAAATGTACCCTAACAATTAAATCATAATATTTTAATTGTAATTTAACTATTATTACAATAGTAAAATAAGGATTCTTGGGAAAGGAATGGAAGTAAAAAAAAATAGCATCACCATGCAGTCAGTCATTATAACTTGTCTGCATTTGAAATAAGCAAAATAATTACTGGGGAAGGTGCAAAAAGAAAGATATAAAAATCAAAGTGGGGATGGAATAAAGGAGGATAAATTTATTTACTTACTTACTTATTTATTGACTATAGAGATTATCTATCTCACTCAGATACATGTATAAAATTGTAACACAAATTATATAGATAACTTAAAAAACACAATTCTATCATAAGAATATAATTTCCAATCATGGTAAAGTTTCCTACTAGTGATATAGTGTCTCTTAGAATCATCCAACCACTATTGTGACACAATGGGGACAGGATACATTTCACTTCAGCAGTGGCTTAGTTGATGCTATGAAGACATTTTAAGTCATTATTGGGGAAATGGCCATTGATAGGTTTCACAGTGGCTATTAGATATCCATCAGTGATCAGTTATTTTATCTAGATGACATGTTTCAAAACAGGATCATTCTGAAGACCCAATTGTAGAAAGAGGGAGACTATTGAGGAAGACTGTAGCCTCTAAGCATTGTTTGTGAGCTTGCGAAATACATCTGCCTAACCAATAGCAGAAGCAAAGCATTTAGACTCAGCTCTGCTCTAGCATGTTTTTCTGGATTCTTAATTTACAAAGAGTCTTATTTCAGGATAAGATAGTAAAATCATTGGGTTGTAAAGCTTCATACCACAGAGCTGGCTCGGAAGCCAGAAACAATTTGCAAGAGAGACAGAGCTTTTTTAAAATATTTGGATTACATTTTTCATCTTTCTGTTAAGAAATTGCCTGTTGGTTTGCTTCTAATTTTCTGTCATAAGATCTGTGACAGTCTTGTCAGAACAAAGATCTGTTTCTGCATTTGGCAATCGGCAACAATGGAACATTTCTAAAGAATAAGAATGAAGCTGCTACACCTGCTGTGATTCAGTATAAATATCTGCTTCTCTATCATGGCCTCTCTAGTTGATTTCTACCCAATTAGATATTCTTCCTGATTCTTCTCTCCCATGTTTCTACTAGCAGGGCAGGTCTCCTAATCCACAGGCATAACACGATAAAGAAAAATGGCATCTGGAGCAATAAAACAAGGCCTAGTAAATGAGGTAATGGAAAACACCAGCTGAAGGGAAGGATGATTATTGATCCAGGCATGTTGATGTCATCACACAAATGCTATGATGCCCTTGCATCAGCTGTTGTAATACAAGTGCAAAATCATGGCATTTCCATAATGGCATCAACAAGTGCACGTGGTCATTTTAATTTTATTGCAGTTTGTTATGGATGCTGCCAGCAGTGACATTATGGGTTAGTAGGAAGGGACCAAGGCACCAGTTATGGCTCCTGACTCTTTTAATCAATTTCCTTTCATAATTAAGTTTGTGGACAAAAGTAGCTCCTTCAATTCTTCATTTGTGTTAATGATTTACAGTGTATGTCAATTTTTGTATGTGAACAGCTGAGTATATTTTGCTTTCCCTGGCCTAAGCAATAAACAAGAAACCGTTCCAGAAACCCTCTTAACAGAATACAGTGACACACACACACACCCCTCCCTAAGGTGCGCATCATGTTTCCAAATGGGTTTCTTTTCCTAAAGCTGTCAAGTTTTTAATGTATTCATTGTTTTTAACAGAACTGGAAGAATTTTGATTTAAAATATTCCATGTTTACACAGAGCAGGGCAAAGATATCTGTGTTCAAAATCTGAAATTGTAAAAAGCTTGTGTGTTTGGAATTGCTCAGATGTCAAATGTTTTAACATCTTTGCTGTTTTGGCCATGTCTCAAAGGAAATAAGAGATATAAAAAAAATAGCAAGAGGGAAATGGAACAATCTTGAGTTAGAAAATCATTTAGAAGACCTGGAGGCTCTCTGTGAGTGAAGAAGAATACAACATGGATAAAAAATTAAACGGTTTAAAATTATCAGTTGATTCCTTTTCTATGTATCAGCTGTTGTTGCATGCTTTCTCAAATGGATTAGTAACACCCATTTATCTTTTTCTGCCTTTCCCCCATTTATTTAATTATTTATTCATGCATGCTTGAAGTGGTAGGATTAGCAATCATTGGCACTGTTTAGAGTGGAGCAGATGTCACAGTTCATGTATGCTTACTCATTTAAAACCATATAGGCTGAAAATAGATGATTATCTCATTTCCTAGCTTCGTCTTCCTGACAGGAAAACACATGTGAATATTTCCCTAAGGAAAAATACTCCACAGTTTTTTCATACAATAGCATTATACAAAGGGCTTCCTTACAGTAGTAAGCATCATGCTAAGAAGTAGCTTAGCTGGCCTAGCAAGGGTCAAGGTACTTGAATAAGAAATCATCCCAGAAAAATGTTGTACAAGTATCCTGTTTAATTGGTAGACTAAGTCAGTTCTTTATAAATTAGATAGATATTAGTTCATTTTTAGGCTATCTGACTATGCTATATTCCTGTAATAAAAGATTAAATTGACAGAATTGACTCATCTATTTAAGATAGGTAATTTGTCCAAGAATCATTGTTACTGCCAGTGATTTGCATTTCATCCATTGTCTTGCAGAATTTAGTGGTTTGTACAAGTGTTTAAATTTAATTAATTAAACAATCAATTAACTGACAGAAAGGTAGGTAATTAGGTAAAAAAATCAGTGACTAAGACAGCTAATATATAAATTCAGCCAATATTCTTTGTATTGTCAATTATCTCTCTGGATTTTGCTGTTTCTATTTTAAAAAGTACACAAATATGCACGGCCCATCATGACTTCTACTCAGCTCTGCCACGACCCTAGTCGGCTTGGATTTGATAAGTCAAACTATACAAAGCTCTGAAAGAGCTTCAGTTTGATGAAGGTTCACTCAAATAGCCTCATAAAAGAAGAGGTCCAAATCAAAAGAGAAACTTGCTTGAAGCAGCAAACTGGCTTCAAAACAGTTCTTAGCCTTCATAGCGTTGCAGACTTTTCTGCTGCTTTTAGGGATGTCACAATATTGCAATTTCAATTCATGTATGAAGAAGTGTTGAATGGAGGATATTAATATGATTAGCCAAACTTTAATCCTTATTTAACTCACAGCTTATCACAGCTCTCCTGGGATGCCAGGGGTTCTATTATTTTGTGCTTCACTCACTATTTCAGTATACAATTCAATTTACACCTTGGGGTTGACCCTGTCAGTGCAACAGGAAGTTCAGACTGGGCTGGTCCACATTGCTTGATGACAATCACTTGTTCTCACATACAGGCCTCAAGGCCAACTTTTGGGCGTAGGTCTGATTTTGTCAACATGTCCTGCCCACTTCCTGCTAGTGATACTGGCCTTTTCCAGAAGAAGCTCAATTGGTAATTAGCTATGGCAACCCTTCTAGATACCCCAGAAAAGCCAGTGAGCAGAAGCAGAAAGTTCACAAGGGGAAGTCAGGGAAAAGATTTCTGAAAATGAATGTTTTGAAATCGGAATGGGATATTTTCTGCATTGGTTCAGTCAGCTTCAATGTAAGCATTTTGCTGGACATGTTGGAAGCTGTTGTCTTGTCCTCATCATTGCCTTCTTTTCTCTAAAAGAGATTGTGTGGGAGTATTTTTTAAAAATGTATTGTAGTTAAACCTCTATAGATCTACTATTCTACTCTTCACCCCTCAGTGCTAAACATTGCAGCATTTCAGAGACTTTCAAATTTTCCTCTTATAACTCCTACACAAATCTTTTTTTGTTTTTAAATAAAATATTGACTCTTGAAGTGACATGAATGGAATTGCATGACTCTTGAACACAAATTCAAATTAAATTATGTCATTTTTGAATCCCAGGTCTCCAGTGTGAATCAAAACAGGACTGATTCACACATCCCTACTTATGAGAGACAACCAGGAAACGCTAAGACTGAAGGTTACACTGGGAAGTTGTAGAAACATCCTGGATGAAAATGAACTACTACCATATTGTTCCAAGAATAATACGTGAATCAGTTGATGAAGCCTATAGGAGTCGGGATTTACCTTTTGTCATAATTTCTACAAATCTTAAATTCAGAACTTGGAGATTTGGTTACTATCTGCAATCTGTTTCCTTGATACATGCCCATAATCACATTGGAACTTCAGAGAGAAGCAGCAAAAAGAAGCCAAGGAAAACCTACTGAGAATCTAGAATTCTAAGTTACTGTCAGATCTGCCCCAATGTGATCCTTTAGGAAAGTAAAACTCTCAACTCCATTTGATTGAAGTGAAAACAACTTTTACTAAAAGATGCTGGCTGCAATAAGATGAGGCGGAAACTGAAGTTCCCGCTTCCTTCCAGAAATGGAAGGAAGCTGCTGCTTGCTTAATTCCTCTTTAACCTGCAGCAGCAGTCTCAAAGCTCCCCCTGCTGGATACATTGAGGAATTTCTCAAGGTCATGAATTAGAGCTGTGTTCCTCCACCTCTCTGTCGACAGAAAAGGTGAATGTGGTATTGGACACTGAATTAATCAGCATGTGAATATATCAGGCAATAGGATAAGAAAGATAAGCAGTATATGACATTGGCAAGGATGCCATAGTGCAGAGGTACATTGCCTAGAAGAAAACAGCCTCCCCTACTAGAGGTTTCCATGGCTCTTAGCAACTGAAAAGGGGACAGAAGACAGCATGGTCTGGAAAGTCAGTGCTGATGAAGTGTCAAGCCTGACCTAAACTAATAAGGAGACTTTGCTATCTGGGAATTATGGGAACTAAAAGTCAAGTTGACCAATGCAAATTGGGGAAGGGTGTGTTTGAGGTTTATACTCTGCTAGGTCACTCTGAATATATAACAGCAATTTTAATCCATATTAATACAAAGTAGAGTGAAGAGATTCCAGCAGCATAAA
>JANHFO010006697.1:42714-53258 GCA_032468095.1 Pareas carinatus | reverse complement strand
CAAAGTTAAAGTTAATTTAGCAACAGAGCTGTTCATTGTGAGGCTTAGGGAGAGGAAGATTTTGCCCCACCAGTGGCCAGTTTAAGAATGTCCTCTGAAAAGCATCTCTTGCTGTAAGTGCTATCGTTGAATGGGAAGGGACTATCTGTAGGCAAGCCCTTAGAGTGGAATACATACATGAGAAGAGAGAAACTTTTCCTGATCTTGGGACATGTATCATATTTCAACTGCTCTTATTTGTCAGCCCTTGAAGTTTGGCCCGATCATGAAACAGACTCCACAGGAAGACCTAACAATAAACTTAATCTAGACAGTCTAAATTAACAGAATCTTTCAAGGCTGCTTTGTGTTTTTCCTTCCCTCATTCTAACAGAAGAGTCAACCTGAGATTCTTCCTAAGGCAGGACTGTCCAACCTTGGCAATTATAAGAGTTATGGACTTCAGTTCTCAGAATTTCCTGACAGTTAGAACAATTAATCGGTGGATTGCCTCCAGAAGTTGTGGGTGCTCCAACACTGGAAATGTTTAAGAAAAGTTGGACAACAATTTGTCTGAAATGGTATAGAGTCTCCTGCCTGAACAGGAGGTTGAACTAGAAGACCTCCAAGGTCCCTTCCAATTCTGTTATTCCCATGGCTGACTGAGGAATTCCAGAAGTTAAAGTCCGCAAGTCTTAAAGTTGCCAAGGTTGGACACCCCTGTCGTAATGCTATCACCTTTTTCAGAACTTAAGGAATTCCCTTGCCCTGATGGTTTCTATGACAGAATCATAAGATGCGATCACTATAGCCTATCTCAATGAAGCACCATTCTAGTTTCCCAGTGTTGTTGATTTCCTGATCTAGCCCCACCTCATAGGTCTGACGCTTATTTCAGAATTGATAAACACCTGACTTTGAAATCTGGATTTCCATTATAGCTGAATTGGCTTGATACTAGCTCAGACCTAAAGCCAAATTTGAGTCTCAGGCTTCGAAATCAGAAGATCAACTACCACTGCAGGCAGGAGCATATCTCTCCTATTTGAAAACTATAATCAAAGTTAAGGCTGTTCTTACTTGGTGTAATCAATAAAGTTTCCAGCACAAATGTTGCCACTCAATTATACAATTACTAATTTTAAAAAATTGATTAATTACTTGAATCAGGTTACCGTATATTCCTGTGTGGGAAATCAGTGTCATTATCTCTACCTCACTATTGAAAAATACTGAAGTCCTCAAAGTTATCCTGTCAATTTAAAAGCTTTGAGCTGAGGTGTTTAACTTCCAGCATGTTTTTAAAACTAGTTTATCCCATAAAATCCTTTGTACAGCAGAAGCCAACTAACAGACTTTGTGATGTTTAAAGAGGCAACCGTTTTGGTAGTGATGCAGAATAATTGGTCTAGAAAAAGTGGCAGCAAAGGCAAGAGAACCATTCCCTTGGTGTTTTTATTTTTAATAGTCATCTTTATATCACCCAGAACCCACCTCTGGTTTTGAGAATATGCTCCTGATCACGTTGTAGAGATAATAGCTGAGATAGAGACTCCCTACCACATACGCACTGGCTCTCATAATTCCATTTGCCCTGCCTGGTGTAATCTGAGAAAGATTGTACAGACTCGTCAGATGCAATGCTGCCGTAGCTGGCATCTTTATAAACAGCTTCTGTCTTCGTTCCAAAATAACCCCTCTGTGAATTGCATCACAAGGCTAAAAGTTTTTTGGCTGCTTCTGTGAGACATTTAAGCCAATGCTTGAAGTATAATTCTGTCAGGCGGCTAGGAGAACAGACTGAAGCTACAAATAGAAAAAATTCTGCTGGTAACAGCAATTTTGTCCAGCTTAGAAAATGCATATTTATAAACAAAACAAAATCTCAAAAAAAAACCTGGTCGTTGAACAACTAATGGCACCAGAACTGAGCTCAGATGTATTTCAGAATTTTGATATACCTACCAAAAAAAATAAAGCCGGATTCCATTGCATAGATTTGCAAATGACTGTCTTGTTTGTTTATGGCTTCTCTCTTGATAAAACCTCCCCTCTGGTATAGTTAACTAATCTCAGAGTACTAAACACCCGGGGTCCTTTACTCTGGCATAATGTCATACCCTCCGCTCAGCACTCCTTGAAGGCTGATACAAGAAGACTCCTTGTGACTCTGGACACATTGAAGCAACAGAGCATGTCCTTCTCCAGGCCTGTATCCCAGAGACATCCATCTAGTCATCCTCACTTCACCACGACTGCATAAATAGGCAGGCCACACAGGGCAATTTTACATCCCCTGCCGCTGTCAAGGTACCAACCCTGCTATAAGATACAATGCTGCCACGTTCTGTGTTGTAGCATTTAATATTCATCAGATGATAACCTGTGTGTCATAAATTAGCTGAAATGAGCATCTAGTTCGTCCTATTAAGAGTGCTCTGTAATTTGATAGATATAGCCCATCACAATACTAGCCTTTAGGTTCCTTCACATTCATTTAATACTACCTCTTCTTTTAGATTTTTTATTAGACTTTTATTTTTATATATGCTTTCTGTTTTTATATTTCTTTTAGCTTTTTACAAATTATTAGAGATTTTGATGTACCTTTTATTTTTTTTAATTGACTGTATTCCACCCTCTTAATGTTGGTCTATAACTGTTGTGAAGCGTGGGGGAGAGGAAGACACGGACACAGCGTGGTGCAACAGTACACTTTATTAGCAAGTTAACCAAGACAACGGGCACACACACCGCGTCTCTTTAAATAACTAATTTAAACTTCCTGGGTCCGGCAGCCGGCCTATCGTCGACTGGAGCTCTTTCCGCTTGCTACTGATTGGTCGACCATTGTCTTCGACTGGCTGGCCAATGGCGGCTCGCAGATTTCCCGTGCTGCTGGTCCCGGACACAACAATAACTATAATAAAGATTTGATCTGATCTGTCGATGAAGAATCTTTAGTGATACACAGCTGGCCCTCAACAACAGTTGAGGTCATCAGCTGTGTAAATTGCTGAGCAACTTGCTCCACTGAGAGTAGCTCTCCAGAACCATTGGACTGCACCTGCCATAATTTTATAAGGGTCATTGGTTGGAAGTGACGGGATATTTAAGCTGGGGAAAAATAAAGAGGATCTCCAGTAGAGAGCCCAACAGCTCAATGGAAGAGCTTGTGGAGGCCCAAGTCCCTCATATTTCCAGGTAAACTTAGGAAAGACTCCTGTCTGGAGTCTTGGAGGGTTGTAACATTATACGTATATAGACCAGGGCATCCAGCTAAAAACCCCATAGTCCCCACTTATTTGCTCCTAAACAAATACCTGTATACTGGGACAAGGAAATAATTTCGGATAGATTGGATATGAAAGATTTCTCTCCCAGCTTAAAGGAGGAACTTTTCTTCATTTCACCATTTGTTCTCTCTTAAATACCCATTTTGCAAAGAGCAGCATAAATTTCAGTTTCTAGTCTAGACAAATGTCTGGACATGCTGGAGCTTGTTTAAATAATGTTCAGAAGCTGAGAATAATGGAGGCTTTTTTTAAAAAAATCAAAAGTATACATTTCATTCAGAGGAACAAAGTATGAATAAAGACACTAAGAACAATAATGTCTGTGCTGTTAAGTTATTATATTGCTTTTTTAAAGAAATGGCTAGGTGAATCTGTTAGAGCAAACTAAAGACTTAGCGGCCCTTAACACTTAGATAATAATAAAGCAATCAATCTCTATGAACCCTCTAGACTGTGAGCACCTTCCTGATTATTTTTCAAGTTATAAAGCCCAGGATTGAACTTAGCAGGTGCTTATTACAAAAGTATACCTAGATGTGTTAATAAATAAGATGGTGTATTTTGAAAAAAAATGTTTTTAAATTGTACTTATACTAACAAAACTGAAGGATTTTTCAAAAGCCTTAAGGATAATAACATGAGGCACATGGCCAGTGGTCTATTCAGCAGTATAATAGAGTGATTAAAGCATTAGACTAGGACTGGAAAGACTGAAATTTGAATTCACCCTCAACTATGGAAATTCATCTGGTGTTCTCTATGTTCTCATAGTTCTCTATGTAAGCCCCATTTTGCTCGTTGAGAAAAGATGGGATGTACAGCTAGCAAAGAGGCGAATAGAATAAATCAAAATCAGAATTTATTTTGCCAAGTGTGTCTGGACTCACAAGGAATCTGTCTCCACCTTTGTACCTACATACATACAATTAACAAACTGATTACAATCAAAGATACATTCATAATCATAAAATACATTCATCGTGTCATGTGCATGTAGCCATAAGATACATTAATAGTCATAACTTACATTCATCTTGTCAAGTACATATAAGCTGCAATCGACAAACCGTGATCTTAATCATGAATATAATCAAAATCATAAGTGCATTCATCATGTCATCATGTTATAAAGTACAATCACCATATCACAAAACACCTTCCTCATTAACAGTGTTGTGTAAGTTAGTTATTTATGAGGTTGATGGCATGGGGGAAGAAACTATCCTTGTGTCTAGCTGTTATAATTATTTTCACCACTCTCCTTTTGGCTCATTCGGTGTACAGATCTTCAATGGAGGGGAGTTTTGTAGCAATTATTTTTTCTGCAGTTCTAATTATTCTTTGAAGTCTGTGTTTATCTTGCCTGGTTCCAGTGCCAAACCAGACAGTTATTGAGGTACAGATTACGGATTCAATGATTCCTTTGTAGAACTGTGTTAGCAGTTCCTTTGACAATCTGAGCTTTCTTAGTTGTCTTAGAAAGAACATTTCTTGTAGTGCTTTTTTAATGACATTTTTTATGTTGGCTGACCATTTTAGATCTTGGGATATTATAGAACCTAGAAATCTAAAGGTCTCTATTATTGATACAGTATTGTTTAATATTGTGAGAGGTGATAGGATAGAATGGTTTCTCCTAAAATCGAGAAGTGGAGAGAGCATGCAGCCTTGAGGTGCTCCTGTGCTGATCGTACAGGTATTTGATGTTATTTTGTCTAGCTTCACCTGCTGCTTTCTGCCTGTTAGGAAGCTTATAATTCATTTGTAAGTGTGATCAGATATGACTAGCTGAGTTAGTTTGTTTATAAGAATATCTGGAATGATGGTATTGAATGCAAAACTGAAGGACTTTTGCATATGTCCTTGAATAATCAAGATGTTGAAGTTTGTAGTGTAGTGCCATATTAACAGCATCATCTGCCGGTCTGTTTGCTCGGTAAGCAAATTGCAAGGAGTCTAGCAGCTGATCTTTGATGGTTTTCAGGTGGACCATCACTAGTTTTTCAGAAGTTTTCCTAACTACAGATCTCAGTGCAACTGGTCTATAGTCATTCAGCTCTTGGTTTGTTTTAAAATTCTCTTTATTAATTACAACTTTAAAAAAACAAATAAAAATGACATTTACAATGTACATTTGCATTATTTGCCTTGATTTACTCCTTTCCTTCCTTTCCACATAGCATTTAGATATTGTTTGAAGGGTCTTGCTTCTTTTCCTTTTCCTTCTTTCATAGGTTGTTCTGTCTCATTCTGTAAGATCCAATTGTGTTGTTTACTGTCTGCACAGTTTCCTTTACTTGTTAGTATTCAATTGTTAGTCATTCATTGGGTAAGGTTGTTATATATGTTAGTTCAGGAGGTTGATATAGAAATGTTTTCTTAAACATTGGGTGACAATATTTAAACAGTCTTTAACACTGAGGTTTCAAGTTACCTTCACATTCACTTTTTGTCTCTGTTCCCCAAATTAGGGTGTTACTTGTTTTTACTGTGTAATGTGCATCTTAGTGATGTTTCTGCAACTTTATGAGACCTCAGTTCAGTTAGTTTCCATAATATATTCAAAAAGAAGAGGCAGTTTGAAGATCTAAATAGATTCCACAGTATATAGTACACAGTATACATATAATATTTGAATGTTCCATTGTGCATTTTCTTTTCTTGGCTTTGACTCTTCTTTATCTGTGTCATACCGTCCCATTATGGAATCCCTTCTTTTTCGATTTAGGCTATCATTATTCGAATTTGGGGTTAAATCTGTTCTTTTTCCTTTTCCTTCACTTCTGTTCCCCACCCCTCCTTCACTTTTTTTCCATGAGTTTTCTTGTCTTGCGTTATCAGTTTGACTTTATAAAAAAAAATTATATTGCCATCTCAAATTGGCTGATCATGAGTATTCGTTTAGAATGTCTAAAATGTTTGTTTGCCTAGTTATAAAATCAACTCAATGATTGTGTGAATGACCTGTCAGACTATTATTATCAAGGTATTTATTGGAATGTAAATATGCTTTTTAGGAAAAGTGAGGTATACATGGTGTTATTCTATCTGTTTCCTGTGTTCTTTACAAAGGTCTCTTTAATAGCATAATCTAAGCTGGAGAAGAATTGATATAATCTAAGACAAAAAAAATTGTGTAAGAAATGAAGTGAAATTATTTGTCTGAGAAAGGCGCAGCCAACTGTCTATGTTTCACGAAATACTATTAGTCTGGAATGTTGTTTTTAAATCCCTGATGATCCCAAGTAAGAATGTATATTTGTTATATCATCACATGTTGGCCAAATCATCATCAGTTTTAAATGCTTGCCCACTATCAATGATAGTGGAAATATGAAATAAATGATGAATGAATAAATGAAAGAATATTGTGGAAGTTTGTCTGAATGCCTAATATCTTATATTCCTAGTGTAGCTACTTGTATGTAGTCTTTTGTAGCTTTAACAATGCTATTGCAAATCAGATATCTTCTTAGTGTATTCAACACATGCATATTAGTGGCACCCAATCATGAGTCAAAGTGTCAAGTGTCCTGAAATCTTTCCCTTCAAAGAACTCTCAAAGCAGTTAGTCATCAAAAGTTCATTGATTTATTAGGGAGGTAACAAGTACAAGAGATTGGTGAAGTTGGTTCTGACATTTTCCTGTCAGGCTTCTACATTATGAATGTTTTTTTCAATAATTTAGAAACTATTAAGATCATGTGGCATACATAATACACAGAGAGAAATGAAACTAGCTCAGATCAAATTCTAAAACGTCCTTGAAGAAACTGTAATCAGTAAAGAAGAATGTAAAGAATTTTCTTTTCTTTTTTTAATAGAAAAAGTTTCTATTGGACAACAATAAACAAAATTATAGCTTAAAATATGTAGAATTTTCAGTTATCAAAAAAAGGATATTTTATATCAAAATTTCCTTTACATGGCAAGGCTTCTCCTAACAGAAAAAACCTATCAGTAATAACAGTAGAATTAGATTCACCAGAGTACAATCATAATTGAGTACAACAAAAAATAATATTAAAAAAAAGATATCAAACCTTGGATTCGATAATTATAACTTTTTTTAATGGAAGGGTGCAGATATGCTGGTGCTCCTCTAAGATACTGAACACTTTATTATGAGCAATTCCAGAAAATATCAGAATTTTTTCTTTCCAGGCTCTCAATGAGGAAAGAATGATGAACCAGTTATATACCACATACAACTTATGCATGGATATGAATATAAGAACAAATAAAAAAGGCTATACAGTGCTTACCTGTTTGCCTTTTATTTTGGATCATTAAAAGCAAATTCCCAATATAGCCCATCTTCAGTATTATTGTATAGTAAGCTAAAGTTGATGAAATTTTGCTATAAACCCTCATGAGCTTTTGTGCCAAATTCCCCAAACTTGAGAACCTTGAAATGTTTGGATATGATTCAGATAACCACCTGCAATTTTCTTTTCTTATTCATTCTGAAGAAACCTACACAGTTAGTTTTATGTTAGCGCTTTGCCTATCAAGCTTATTCATATTGGAATTTGGTTTAAATAACTAGCGTGGAAAACTCTGTTGCCAATTTTATTTACTAAAAACTCTCAACCAGTTATTTTAGCTGGTATTGTTATAGCTCAAAAGTACTTGGAGATGAGGATAGTAGGATGTTCCATGAATCCATTTGTCCATTTTGAACACTAACACAAATACTGGCTGGAGGAACAGCAGAGCTATAGTCAGTTCCTGCCATGGAGGCTAGGACACTGTTAGTATTGTTGAGCACTAGAAGCTGAGTAGTTTTGCACAAGAAAAAGTCATTAGATATTTAACAGAATACTACTCCAGTCATATATTGTGCTTCTCTATTAATGTTCTTAATTGCAAAAAGACGTTTAGATCATGTATCTCTAAACTTTTCAGCTCATCAACCCCTTTATAAAGTTTCAGATTGTTCATTGACCTCCAAATTTAACTAATAGTTCAAATAACAATAACAATATTAACCCCTTTGATAGTCCCATTGATCCTTGGAGCTTGATATTAACCACTCTGGGGATCCCTGATTTAATTATTGTCTAAGTATATAATCAATTGCTTGCAGTTTAATAACTATTTCAGCATTCTTCCATGTCAGTTTTTCATAAAAGAACAGCGGAACTTTATCTTCCTATAAAAGGATGTACTAACCCTTCCCTGCACCTTAAAACCATACTGGAATTTTTTCCAGATATCTTTAATTGTTTGCAGATTTATTCTGATGTTAACATTGGATAAGTATGGTCATGTTTCAATGCTTGCTAGTTAACAATTAATAGAAAACAGTCAATTAGCATATATCTTTTCTACCTACAGCCTGGCTTACAGGTTGTATATCTTGGAATGGTGATTGCTTTGGAGGAAATGGTCATCTTGAAAGGAGACACAGTAAGCACATATTGGTTGGCATTTCCTGCCAGCTTATTGGCCAGGTTGGTAAGAATATATATATTCTATACATGCACACACATACATATAAGGTTCATGGGTACATCTGATTAGGCTTGGTCCAAAATAACAAAATCAACTTGGAACTGTTTTGCTCACATCAAAGATGAGTAAAATCTTTGAGGGAGTATATGGAGTGGAGCTCCAGAGCATTGCTTGAGTTCAGAAAGAGTTTGCATTTCAGCAGAAAATATGCTTGCATCAGCCTGGGTTGTGGCAGCCCTGTTTACAAAAATACTTTGTGAATCTACTATTATCAAGGTGAGATTGAAAACAGAAATAAAGTACAAAGGAGTCTCAGAGCAGCAAAGATTATTTCCTAGTAGAAGTAAAGAGAAAAATAAGAAGTATGTGAATTGTATTCTTTTATATATGTTGATGGATTTATTTTTGCAAGCTGCGTTAGAACGATTTTTGTGTTAAAAAGGATCTGCTTTAAAAAACAACAGACAGTTTTTTTAAGCAATCCCTATTTTGACATAGAGGATAGCTAAAGCACCAGAACCATAAGTAACCATTTCATTTGGTGAGAGGGTACGTGAGGAGGGTGCCACAATTAGATATCATTTCAGCCATTGAACGTTTAAATCGTTGACTCCCCAAAGTGGAAAATTTGCATGCACATGCTTATACAAAGAGAAAAAAGGAAAGAGACAACAAGTAAATGAAGAGGTGAGTGGAGGAAGCATTACATAAGCATAATATCCTAGATTCAGAATTACTTCCAGAATGCGAAAGATTGCTGATTCTTAGATATGTTGCAGAAAGAAGCAGGACGAAGGAAGGCTGAACCAGAAAGAGAGGAGAGACATGGGTGGAAACAAGTCAGAGGAGTCAAGAGCAGAGGTGGAGGAGGAAAATGTACAATTATCAATAGAACAAAGGGAAAAAGATGAGGGGAGGTTTAAGAGAAAGGAAGAAGGGGGAAATGGGGTGACAGATGGAGGAGAAATCAACTATTCAGGAGATAATTTAAAACACTGCTCAGTTGATATTTTTCCACCCACAAAGTGATCTGTGCTTCTCCCCAAAGGACGAAAACAGATTTGATGATCACAGATGGATTTTATATTTCCATAGATGGCAAACCAGGAATTAATTGTTTTTCTTCATTTTAGCCAGTTCTGGGATAGTTCCTTATTCAGCATTACTATAACAGCATTTTGGCCTTTGATAATGCTCAGGATATGTCTGCATATGATTTTGTCCTTCTAAAGTTGTAACACAGTGGAAGTTTTGAAGTAATAATTCCTATTTGCTTCGTGTTTGGGAAGTTCTTTTCACTTATGCATCACTTAAGTGGTTCACATGAAAAAAATGGATGGCTGATATTTACAACACAAACTACCTGTCTGAGCATAACAATAATTAGATTGGGTGGTCCTTTTGAGGCAAAACCACAAGATTAGTGGTTCCTCTCAAGACTGTTTGGAAATGATTCTGCTGAATGCAGGTACCCAGGACAAGAACTTCTGATCATGCAAATTGAAAGGCATAGGTACCGCTTCTTGTAAATCATCTGCGCAAGCGACAGATCATCTCCATCCTGTCTATTAAAACAAAATTCTGGAAGAGGAGCAGATGGGAAAATCTATGGAAGTCTAGTTGTTCTCTTACGTTCTGGGCTTAATTAGGAGATTCCATTTTCAATGGCGTGGCCTAACGGCGGCAAACAACATATAGTTCACAGATGGGAAAGACTTGTGATGTGGCCTTCTGGAATGAAAGATTGCAATCTATTTGTGGTAGTAGGGAAGAAAAGGGACATAGTGAAGAAGAAGAAGAAGAAGAAGAAGA
>JANHFO010006697.1:12820-26698 GCA_032468095.1 Pareas carinatus | reverse complement strand
AGACGTATTAGGGCTTATTTTCTGGTTAGGTCTTATTTTCGGTGAAATACGGTACTAAATGCATCTGTCTGGCTGACAATCTTAATTGGGGCTTATTTTGGACTTATATTATGATCATCCTGAAAAATCATGCTAGGGCTTATTTTTCAGTTACATCTTATTTTGGGGGAAACAGGGTAGCCTAGGAATCATGTTTTAAATTCATGTACCAATAGTGGTTTAAAAAAATAATAAAACCAATATGTTTTCAATACCATCAAATTAAATGATCTTAACATATATTAAAACACTTTGCTACGTATAAGAAATTAATTAAAATGGGAATAAAACATTACATCGATTTGCATTTTATTAAATTGACTGTGTGTGTATGTGCAATGTATATGAAAATTGGACTCATAACTGACAGTTTGCATTTTTCCACTCCAAATGATTTCCTGAAAAATAGAGAAAAACACATTTTGAAACTCTATCTCCCTATTTAACTTGAAAACACTTGACTTACAAAGATGTATATATAGCTAAAATATATGAATAATAAATAAATAAAAATATATAAATGGTAGGAAAAAATGCAAAAAAAAAAATCTTATGACTTATTAAGCACAACCTGAAAATGCCCTGGTAACTGTGTCGATGTGACATATTTTTATGCCATTCCTTTGCCTCATCTGCAGCCCCAGGTGAGGCAGCTTAAAGGAATGCTCCAGTTTTAAAAAGTGCTTTGCCTCTTCTCCCCAAACAATCTTTGCTTTGGATATAATCCAACATGCTTCATTAACGATGCGGCTGTTGAAGCAGCGTGGGTGAGATTGTGTGATATTCGCAGTGGGGATCTGGAACCAGCTCATACAAGCTCACAAGAGCCAATGGCTACATTTACTGAAATTTCATGAGCCGGTTGATGATAACGATGGGTCTTGACGCCTAGTTCACCAATGAGGTGTGGTGCCGTGATAGAACGGAATGATTAGAGCCGGTTCTTCAGCATTTAGCAGCACAGCCCTCGATCTTTCTAGCTCCTATTCGTCATTTTGGGCCACTTGAGTCCTGCCCTCTATAGCCCCTGAATCTTCCGCTGTTTGACAAACTAGTCGTCTGCAGAAATATATGCTTTATAAAGCCTGACTAGTTTTCTCTGAAGGGATTGCTGATCTTATGTGCATTAGATTTTTGCGTGTTTTCAAAAGAATGCTAGACTTGTGTTTAAAAACAGAACCAGACTATTTTAAAAGAACACTAGCCCTGTGAAAACAAGAAAGTTGATTTAAACTGGGAAAGTGATCCAGGTTTATCAGCTTAGCGGTAAGTTACCGTTCCTATTATCACTGACAGCAGTAAAGGTTTTCCCGTGGTTCCGTTGAGAAGGAGCTTTGCTTGGCTGGATTTGTTACTACCTGCATTACATGGAGATAGAAGACCATTTTGTATGCTCCACAGGCTGTTTCAAGGGGCTGCTGGCTTCAGGGGCTTAACTGCCAGCACAAGCATTTCATTGCAGCAGTAGCTGAGGATGGCGCTTGCTGGCTGTTCCCTTCCACTTTATCCTACTTCTCTTTGTCACTCAGACTATTTTTGAGAAATAGGTTTAGTGCTCTTTCAGTAAGGTTCTAGTCCTGTCTTCAGATGTAGCCTGACAGATAACAGATTTAAAGCAATTTGACAGGTGGCTAAACCAGCCATTCTCACACCCACACATCTCTTCCCAGAGGATACCATGGACTGCAGTTGTAATTTTGTTTCTTGCAGGCAAGTGATACTTGATGGGAGAGGAAATGAATCCAGGGAATCCACTAATTAGGTTCCTTAAAATGCCCTACATTGAAACAGTAAGGACTGCACCACTCATTAGTCTCATTAATGAGGGCCGAATAGGGATCAGTAATGAGGGTAGCACAATTTCTACCTGTATACCTTTCTGGATTGAAGTAAAGCTTTTAAGTATGGGGCTCTGGTCATGTGCTGTATTAAGCCCTTGCAGAAAAACCTGCAAAACGGTTTAATTTAGGAGTATTCACTGATGACAACCAACATTTAAATAGAAACAGAAAAACTTCAAAAATTCATACTGCTCATCTGAAATTGGAATACTGTATCTGGATGCAGCCTGATCTGTAGACAATTCATAACATTAATATGTTATACTGTGGGGAATCTGCTGCATGTGGAGATAGTTGGGTGCACATTCCAAAAGTAGACACGTAACTCTGAAAAAAAATGTGGCTGTGATAGCAGTCTGAAGGAGGTCCTTCCTCCATGCTCCTGTGTGTGCTGAAGCACCTCTCCAGAAGGATTTGCCCAGCCCTAATTTACATATTCTTTCAATCATTTCAGATCCATAAAGGAGAAGAATTGCTAAAAACTAAATATTGCCACGTACTTTTCCAAGGAAGAGTTATAGTAACAGAGAGCAACAAACCTCAATATCTTTTGATAGTGTTACATTTGTGTGTAATTTAATATAAACAACCGGATGAAAATTGTTGCATGCACAGAAAATGAGTACCAAATTGATACATCAAAAGAAATTATACTGCAAGAAAGCTGGAGTTATTATAGTTCAAAGCCACAGGGGAATTTCACATTATTGACAAGTGTTACTATTTAATATCACTTGGAGAAAATATATAAGAATGCTCATTTGGGGAGGATTGAAAGAGAGAATGAGTTGACTTTTGGTGCATAAGATCAAAATTTTATTGTATATATTATATCTGTGTTGCTATTGCATGATAATAGGAGTTCTAAGTGTAAGAACCGATAAGTTCTGAACATTAAGGTAAGTCCTTGACCATTCATTTAATTGCTCTAAGTTATGACAGCACTGAAAAAGATGACTGGCCCTCACACTTACAATGATCGTAGCATCCCTGCGGTGACATAATGAAAATTCAGGTGTTTGGCAACCAATATGTATTTATGAGAATGGAAGCACCCCAGAGTTGTGTGACTAGCATTTGTCACCTTCCCAGGGGGCTTCCAACAAGCAGCGTCAATGAAGCAGGCTGGATTCAATAAACTACTTCATGATTCATTTAATGACTGTGGTGATTCACTTAACATCCATGGTAAAAAGGTCATAAAATCAGGCATGACTCATTTAATGACCCTCTTGCTTAGACAGAAGTTCCGATCTCAATTACGATCAAATGTTGAGGACTACTCGTAATGCAGCTTTTAAATAATTGTTTGAAACTGGAATATCTCCAAGGCCTCCTCCGCTTGTCCCATGTAGTCCGAATGTTGCTTGGTAATCAGAAAATTGTGAGTAGGAAGAATAAGGGGTGATATTAAATTTTTTTTATACATCTTATGAATTTATTGTTTATATTGTTATAAAGCTGCAACTCGAGTTTCTCCAATTATAAGCAGAGTAATGGAGCAAGCAGCCAGGAATCTTGAATACCATTGAGATCTCACTTACAATCTATAACTATTTCTAATTTCCAGGTAGCAGAACAAGGAAAAAAAACCCTGTTCAAATAGAATATACCTTGGTTCACCAGAAGATGGCACTGACAAGTAATTTTTCCTTGAAGTGTTCCTGTACAAGCATTTAGGATTTATTATGAAAATTCCCAATATTTTGCAAGATTTTGTACAAACTTTATGCAAACATAGTCAATAAACAATAAACCTTAACAAAAATGTAGCTTCTACTAAAGTAACCAAACCTGCACTGCAAAAATCTAGATGATCAGCATAGAGTTCAAATTTTCAGCATGGCTGCTGTCATCTGCATTTTGGCGGTCCAGGTTTGGTTGCCTTAGCTCCTCTACATCAAACTCCCCAATTAGACTCTGGCAGCGACAAACATTAAATTCAATTCTTAACAATTCAAAAGAAGGAAATTCTATAAGTAAAGTATATTTTAAGTAGAAAATCACAATAAACTATCATCTTCAAATTACCAAAGTTTTCACCTCTTGGCAAATCATATATAAAAGATCTGAGTAATGTCTACTTATGCACCTCGATCAAGTCACACCAGCAAAACAAATCTCAACATCATGAGCTTTATACAGGGGCTAAAGATTAATGAGTGAGAAATTCCTGAAAGATTTCTGATGTTAAAGATGAAGTTTTTATGATGAATGAATGAATGAATGAATGAATGAATGAATGAATGAATGAATTACTTATTTTCTATACCGCCCTTCTCCATAAAACGGACTCAGGGTGGTGTACAGCCACATTAAAACGACAAAATACAAAATTATGCTCGTTGAGTTGCAGTTACGTAAGGTGGGTAGCCACTAGAACAGAGAAATGGCATTACTGTGTATAATATCTCCTGCCAGCTTTACAAAGGAGAAACTTTAATACATATTTTTGAAGTAATAGGTTTACAAACATATAAGCAATGCTCCTTGAGAATAAACAGGTTTAAGACAGACAAGGGAACCTGTTAAACTTGCTTTAAGTTTCCCATGACAGCAATTGTGGCCTAATGAGCTTTACTTTCAGACAGTTTATAGTCTCTATCATGTTTATTCCATTTCAGGTTGAAAAATCTTTAATGTCTCCAAACTCTGCTAGTTTTATTTAGATTTTTTAAATCCCTCCTTTATAATTTTTATAAACAATTCAAGGTGGCAAACATACCTAATACTTCTTCCTCCTTCTCCTATTTTCCTCACAACGAAACCCTGTGAGGTGAGTTGGGCTGAAAGACGGGGTGAGTAGCCTAAAGTCACCCAGCTGGCTTTCATAGATAAGACAGGACTTGAACTCAAGGTCTCCTACTATTTGGCATGGTGTCTTAACCCCTAGACTGAACTGGCTTTCTTTAGTTTTCCATTCCATAGAGGAAGTGTCTGTGATATTAATACACCTGAGTAACACTTTAATTAGATTCATTAATCAGGCAAAAACATTGTGAGAGGTTGATTCACAACAGCCTGTACTGCTTCTTAAAAACTTGAATACCTGGTTTTACTGTTTGTAGAATGGTTTTAGCATTAATATGAAAATTGGCAAGGAAGTTATACCAGTTTCCGTGAGAAATTAGAACTAAGCAAATATTTTGCTTGTCTGATATCAATTGTCTGTTACCTATGGAATTTCGCTTGCACAAGTCTCATGGAGTCATTTCCAACAATGGACAGTAAATATTAAGCTTGAATAACTTTTATAAGTGATCAATCCTAAATTAAGAAGGCGGTGGTTTTCTTTTTTTAGAAGACTTTTAGAATAAGTTGTAACTTAAAACTTTATAACATAGTATTTTTAGTCAGAGTACTGACACACTTCTCCATTTTCTGAAGTCCTTCATTTTCCTATCTGGTGCAATATATCTTGGGATTTGAACTGCTTTACCGCAATGGTGGTAGGGCAATGCTTCAATTCCTTCTCTAATGTAAATTGTCAGCATGCATTGTTGCCACAGATGTCTGTTTTTCCTTTTGTTGGTCAACCTGAAAGCCAGTTTACAAATACCTTCAAAAACTTATACCAACTTTTCATTTTAGATGTTTTGCGGTCCTTGTTTTTCACTTTTGCCAAATTGTTTGCTAATCTGATGGTGCTGATGGAACTATATATACATGTATATACATAAAATTCTTGATTTGTAATGCCAATAGAATTTCTAGTATTTGCAGTATTTATTGACATTTATCTTATTTACTATATCTCTAGACGGCTGTGAGTCCCTCTTGGCGATGTGGGGGTCTGGGAGGCAGAGGGGTGTGCTGGTCACGTATCTGGCTCCCAGTCACGTGACAGCAACCCTGCCCGAGCTGCTCGATGTCATTGCCAAGGAGGTGTTGGAGACTCCCAGACTTTTGTTCATGGGAGACTTCAACTTGCCGTCTGTGGGGGAGACATCGGAGGTAGCTCGGGAGTTCATGGCCACCATTACAGCCAAGAACCTGACCCAAGTAATTCAGGGACCCATGCACTCGGGGGGACACATGCTGGATCGAGTATTTGCCTCTGAACAGTGGTTGGATAGTCTGAATGTAGGGATATAGTGGTTGAGTCCCTTTCATGGTCAGATCATTTTTTCCTTCAGCTGAGCTTCCTCTCTGCCACTCCCCACTGCAGGGAGGCGGAACAGACCACGTGGTTCTGCCCCAGGCTCTTGATGGATCCGGACACGTTCCAGACGGAGCTTGGGCCATTTTCTGAAGCCTTTTCCCACGACTCGGCCGAGGTGCTTCCTGCCGCCTGGAATAGGGCGGCGGGCAGGCCCCTGGATTGGGTCATGCCTTTGCAGCCTCCGACCCGGCGTCGAACCACCCCGGCTCCCTGGTTTACCGAGGAGCTGAGGGTGATGAAACAGCGGACTCTGACTGGGTTGACAGAAGCAAGTCTTGAGGATGTTATCTGGGATGAGTTTGAGACTGTTGCTCCTGAGAACATGGACAGGATCCTTCGGCGACTTAAGGCAACCATATGTTTATTGGACCCGTGCCCCTCCTGGTTGGTACTGGCCTCCCGGGAGCTGACGCAAGGCTGGCTCCAGAACATCGTGAATGCTTCTTTGGGGGAGAGTGTCTTACTTGCCGCCTTGAAGGAGGCGGTGGTGAGGCCCCTGCTCAAGAAGCCTTCACTGCACCCAGTTTTTTTAAGTAACTATCATCTTGTCTCCAACCTTCCCCTTGTGGTGAAGGTTGTTGAGAGTGTGGTTGCTCGGCAGTTCCCTCGGTTCCTGAATGAAGCTGTCTATCTGGATCCATTCCAGTCCGGCTTCAGGTCTGGATACAGCACCGAAATGGCATTGGTCGCATTGATGGATGATCTCTGGAGGGCCCAGGATATGGGGTTGTTCCTCTATCCTGGTCCTATTAGACTTCTCAGCGGCTTTTGATACCATCGACCATGGTATCCTGCTGCGCCGGTTGGGGGGGTTGGGAGTGAGAGGCACTGTTTATCGGTGGTTCTTCTCCCACCTCTCTGGCTGGACACAGACAGTATTGACATGAGAGCAGAGGTCGACCCCGTGGGGCCTCACTTGTGGAGTGCCTCAGGGGTCAGTCCTCTCGCCGCTCCTGTTCAACATTTATATGAAGCCACTGGGTGAGGTCATCCATGGCTTTGGGGTGGAGTACCATCAATACGCTGATGACACTCAGCTGTATATCTCCACCCCAGACCACCCCAACGATGCCGCTGAAGTGATGTCCCGGTGCCTGAAAGTCGTGCGGATCTGGATGGGGTGCAATAGACTCAGGCTCAATTCTTCCAAGACCGAGTGGCTGTGGCTGCCGGCGTCGCAATATAGCCAGCTCCATCGCTGGCTATTGGGGGCAAGTCTTTGGCCCCCATAGAAAGAGTTCGCAACTTGGGTGCCCTTCTGGATGCACGGCTGTCCTTAGTAGACCATGTAGCAGCGTTCACCAGGGGGGCCTTTTACCAGGTTCGCCTGGTGCGCCAGTTGCGCCCCTTTCTAGATCACGATGCCATGCGGACAATCACTCAAGCACTCGTCACGGTCCGTCTGGACTACTGTAATTCTCTCTACATGGGGCTCAGGTTTAAATTCTATCTGTATTCATAATATTTCTCTTAACCAAACATGCATTTTTTCCAATATTCTTTTGCATAATTACAGCTCTACCACATATGATAATAAGTACCTGATTTACATTTCCATCATTTATCTAATACATTTTTGAACATTTTTGCTATTCTTGCTGGTGCCTTGTGCCATCTGTAAAACATTTTATACAAATTTTCTTTATATGCTGTTGACATTGTCAATCTATAATTTCTTTCTCATAACTTTTGTCATTTATCTAAATCTATAGTGTCAGGGGAAATTTTGCATCAAAGCAGAAGACACACATCATAAAATATCCCACTTCATAAACAGAGGTTTTATTAAAATTTGAGCATAATGTAACACACAAAAAGTAACAGAAAGTACTCATTTAGAAACCCATTGCAATGAGGACCAAATCAGACAAATGGTCCCGATTTACTCTTGACACATCTGTTTTATAACTCAAAATTCCAAAGTCATTACAACTCATCATATTCAAAAATATCTTGCTTCCTCATATTTTTTCATTACTTCTAACACCGTGTTTATCCAACGTCCCTGTTCTCTCTTACTTATAACATTCATGTCATAATTTCCTGACATCTGCAAGTTCTATTCATTTATTCCTTTCCACAAACTTCTGCTTTTCTAAACTTAGAGTCTGCAGGCAACATTTCCTTATTGCAACATATCTTGAACACATTTCAGTTTACTTTAACTCATTTTAAATTATAGTAGGGATTACATATTCTTTCTTTTGATTAAATATTTTCAAACCATATATCTGTCTTTTAAACTGAGGTAGGGGTTGCAATCTTCCTCTCACGATATTATATTCAGATTTTTTTGCCCATGTTATCATTGTTTCTTTAACTTGTTCATCTTCCATTTTTAAATTCAACAAATAATTATACATTTTTATTAGTTTTTCATCAAAGATCAAAAACATCAAAATCTAACTGCTGTTTATAAAATAAATATCATTTAACATCTTTATTAAATCTTGTTTGTATTTGTAGATATGTCCACCATGTAAGTTTCATACCCTGATTTTCCATTTCTTCTTTAGATTTTAAATTTCCTTCAGAATCTAGAATATCTCTCTATATGTCTCTAGAATCTAGAATATCTCTCTATTTTTTTCCAAATCAACCAAATTTAGATGTATAAATGCTTCCATTGTTGAAAGCCCATCTGACATTTTCAAATATATTTTTGTTTTACTTTTATCCATGTTAATTGTAATGCATTTTTTTATATAGTGGTTTTGAGAATATCTATGAAACTTATTTGTTTCATACCATAAAAAAGCATGCCAACCAAGTTTCCTTCTAAGTATGATAACCTCTTATTTCTAAGAGTCATCCATTCATTTACCCAAGTTAATACAGATGCTTGATAATATAACACCCAATCTGGTGAACCAAAACCTCATTTTTTCTTATTTTCTTGTAACATTTTCAGTTTGATTCTCTCTTTTTTACCTTGAGTGATCTTGACAACATTGAAATACTCATTTCCTACAATTCCTACTTTTCTGGACCCTGACTTTCAGCCTGCATCAGATGTGACACAGACACACCTTCTTTAGGCTCTTCCACTGATGAAGCAATTCAATTTGCTTTAATGGCTTCAAAACCCATGTCATGCTTTGCAATCCCAAGTATTTGAACTTGGTACTAAATATCACTGTTTAGTAAAATTTATTCCTGGACAGGTGCTCAATGATGGTGACATTGCAACTTCTGGTTAAAGTGGGTTATTTTATCCAGGTAAAAATAAAACTCTGAGTACCACTAGGTGATTAAAAAAAGTATCTCTTTTCCGAGATCTAGTGTAGGGGATTTCAAATGCTTTTCATGTTATTGAAGTGGTTAGTTAAACAACCACTGTTGTTAGTTAAACAAGAACAACAAGAACTCTGAAACTTTTGATCAAGAGGCAGAGTGATAAATCATCATGAGCACAAATGCTACTCAGGTTAGGGACTGGAAGCTTTTGAAGGTCAGCTGATAAGTTCCATATTTCTGGTGTTCCTTTCAAAAATTGGACACTTCTGCCCCCATTCAGGGAACTCCCCCCCCTTAGTTTTCATGAAATCTCATAAAATTGAATTTGAAAAACTCTGGTTTAGTGGTTGTACAGATTTTTCTTGCTCAGATATGATAACCTTTCACCACATTAATCAGCCACATAGATGTTTTATGCGATAATGAAGTTATATAATCAGAAAGCAAGATTACAGTCATTCTCTCTCTCTGTTTAAAGAACTTCGCAATGTACAAGGGACCATCAGTACAAGGTTGCTAACATAGGCGGTAAGAATCAGAGCGACAACTGTATTTGATAATATGTCTCTCTGGCACTATTAAAGTCTCTGGGGGATTTAAGGCAGCAGTAACACAAAATGTTTCATACAATCTGGTTAAAAGAGGGAAAGTTCCTTACAAGCATGTTGAGCTGAAACGTAAAAAAAAGAGGACAGATAAGAAAAGATTGCTTCGTCACTTTTTTTCCTGAAAAAAATCTACTTAAACTGTCATTTCCCTAACAGGCTTGTGAGGATGACATCTTAATCCAGCGCTTTTCAAATGGAAGTTTTGAAATTTTTTGTACTATAATTAATAAAATAGAAAGAAGCCATTTTACCAAAAAGTAACTAATTGTGCATCTGTAATTTCATGAATTCTATGCTACTGAAGAACTAAGTGTCACTTCAGATCATCTTAAAGTCATACAATGCCTTTAATAAGCAATCAAAAGGAAGCCACAAAATGGCATCCATGAGATATCAATAAATGGAAGAGTTTTGCCCACTGCTGTGTAGTCAGAGAACTAACTTTTTTGCCCTCTCTTCTTATCGTTTCAATGTCAAATGGATATTGTTTTTCAAAAGTCAAATGGATATTGTTTTTCCTTGAGAATGTTTTGCTTCTCATTCAAGAAGCTTCTTCAATTTTGCACCTTCGGGTGGCTGAGAATCTTCATAGATATTTTGCAGGCATTCCATAACCCAGAACTGAAGAAGCCTCTTGGATGAGAAACGAAACATCTTCAAAGAAAACCAACCTTGAAAAAAGCACCTTTGGAATAAACATGACCTGGATAAATGAGAATCGCCATAGACATTTTGCAGAGAAGTCAATGACCTTCTCTCAAGTCTTTTCTTTGGCCTCTATAATTAAGCAACATAGATTTGCTGTTATCCCAGATGTATGTATGCATGTATATATGTATGCATGCATGTATGGTGTTTCTTAACCGCCCATCTCCTTCAGGTGATATATGGACAAGTCTATGGTTTTCCGAATTTCCTGAGTCAGTGACACATTGTTAAATTCTGTGAGGTTGGCAAACCTAAGAAAGAAGAAACCACATGGGCTTCTGGAAAGATCTTTATTGCTAGTAAATTAACAAAGCAGAATTTTTAAAATCTAAAGGCTAGAGTAGACTTTTGCTACACTGCAGGGCATGGAATGTATTTGGCTATAGTTTGGGGATGGTTACATAGGCATTTTTTTATATGTCAGTTAATTTTAACATTTCCCACTTGAATCAGCTTTGCCTTCTCCCACTTCTCCAACAGGAAATCTGAATCAGCATGCAGGTTGCGCACAACAGCTCAATCTGAGAGATCTTTGCATTGGCCCATATGCAGCCATCTGTGACTTCTGCTTACCCATCAAACCCTTTTCAGCATAGGCATGTGTCGACAGCTATAAGCACTTGCAGGTCACTCTAAATCAGCCTTAGCAAAGCCCCTTTCTAGCTCAACTTGTATCTAGGATAATTAAGGCGGAGTTATTCTGAATCTCCTTCTCATATTTTCCCTACCCTCAATTCAGGAATCTTTTTTTTCCTGTGATGGTTGTGCTTCCTCCTATCAGCTTCTGCGGCACCTGGAGGAAAGTGTCTATCTAGACCCGCTCCAGTCCAACTTCAGACTTGGATACAGTATGGAAACGGTATTGATTGTGTTGGTAGATGATCTGTGGAGGGTCTGGGATAGGGGATATGCCTCTATCCTAGTCCTGTTAGACCTCTCAGTGACTTTTGATACCATTGACCATGGTATCCTGCTGCGCCGGTTGGAGGGAATGGGAGTGGGAGGCACCAATTTGTGGTGGTTCTCCTCCTTTCTCTCTGATCGGTTGCAGACAGTATTGGCAGGAGGACAGAGGTCAACCCCGAGGCACCTGCTATGTGAGCTGCCACAGGGGTCGGTCCTCTCGCCCCTCCTATTCAACATCTATGTAAAGCTGCTGGGTGAGATCCGTGGAGTACCACCAGTACGCTGACGATACTCAGCTGTATATCTTCACCCCTGGCCACCCCAACGATACCGTGGAAGTAATATCCCAGTGTCTTGAAGCTGTGCGGGCCTGGATGGGGAGAAACAGGCTGAAGCTCAACCCCTCCAAGACTGAGTGGCTATGGCTTCCGGTGGCCCGATATAGCCAGTTGACTCCATCTCTGGCTATCAGGAGCGAGTTATTGGCCCCCGCGGAAAGGGTTCGCAAATTGGGAGTCCTCCTGGACTCACGGCTATCATTGGAAGATCATATGACGGCCATGGCCAGGAGGGCTTTTTATCAGGTGCGCCTGATTTGCCAGTTTCGCCCCTTTCTAGATCGGGACACCTTATGCACAGTCACTCAGGCACTCGTCGTCTCCCATCTGGATTATTGCAATGCTCTCTACATGGGGTTTCCCTTGAACCGCATCCAGAGACTGCAGTTAGTTCAGAATGTGGCCATGAGGGGGGTTATGGGGGGTCAGGGGATGTTCCCATGTGACCCCCCCCTACGTGAGCTGCACTGGCTTCCTGTGACCTTCCAGATGTGTTTCAAGGTGTTAGTTACCATCTTTAAAGCATTCCATGGCATAGGGCCTAGGTATCTGCATGATCGTCTGTTGCCTATATGTATCTCCCACAGACCAGTCCACTCCCACAGAGTGGGTCTCATCAGGATGCTGTCAGCCAGACAATGCCGACTGGCGACTGCCAGGGGTAGAGCCTTCTCTGTGGCAGCGCCAACCCTATGGAATGAACTACCTCTGGAAATTCGTACGATCGCTGATCTCCGGGCCTTTCGGCGTGCCCTCAAGACCCATCTTTTTATCCAAGTTGTGTTGTCCTAATTCCCCAGGTATTTTAAATCTGTATTAGGTTCCATCGTGTGTGTGGGGGTCTAGTTTGTGTTTTAAATTTTACAGTTTTTAAATTTGAATAGCAGCCTAGGTATAATTATTTTAAATCTATTTTAATTATTGTATAATATGTTTTTAGTTGGCTGTTCACCGCCCTGGGTCCTTCGGGAGAAGGGCGGTATATAAATTTGAAAAATAAATAAATGATCCCAAAGTTTGTTATATACTCTACCACACACACATGCAGTATTGTAATACACTGTCTGCAATGACTCCCAACATCTAATTATAATGCTTCTTCAGTCAAATAGTCAAATAGACCAGATACCTTTCATGTCTGTTTTCTTTTATCAAATTTAAACCCAGACACTTCCTATGAGCTGGCAAAAATTTGTCTAGACAACAAGATTGAATATGTGCACATTAGATATTTGACTTGGTGCCAGTTTTTTGTTGCTTTTAAGGTGCTTTGTTTCATAGTTTTAATATGGTTTTATATGTTATTTTAACTTTTGATTGGAAAACACCTAGAGTTGGGTAGAAGACTGACAGCTATATAAATATTTTAAATTAAATTTAATAATAAAATAAAAACATTCTTTCAGTTGTTGGTTTCTAGATATGTTAGACTGCAAATCATGATGGCTCTGGATAATGTGAGCTCCATTCAAACAGAATTGAAAAAGACAGATCTGTGGAAATGGTGGCTGTAGAATTTACGCTCAGTCAACTTTGAATCAAAAATGACCTTTCAATGACTCTGCCTATTCCTGTGGAATTTGTTTCCACGTCTGTCTTCTAACATGAGGAGCAGAAAGCTGCAGTTTCACTACTGTTATTTTTTAAAAAACAAAAAACCAACCCAATGCTCAAATCTTACACCTGCCAAGAAACTCAAGGTTGGACGTTGACAAAAGTAAGCTCTGCATGAGTTTCTTCTTTAGGGCAAAACAATAATCTTCCTGTGAAAAGATGGCTGACTGAAAATGAACACATTAGTTGACTTGACAACTGATCCTTTCAACAATTTCCAATTTTACGCTTTTTGATTGATATATTTTGCTTTGTGTTGATATCCTTTTATTATTAGCTCATTTATTGTCCTGTAGCAATATAGTGAGGTACCAAAGACTTTCAAGGAATCTCAAGATGATATTTTCTTGAGTGATGTTCTGAATTTCTGCTCATGCTTCTCATCACTAGGTCTTCCTCCTTCCCTCCCTCCCTCCCTCCCTCCC
>JANHFO010006694.1:8461-20510 GCA_032468095.1 Pareas carinatus | reverse complement strand
GGGAAAATATGAAATCCCCTGAAAATAAGACCTAGCACATCTTTGAGTGCAAAAATTAATATAAGACCATGTCTTATTTTTGAGGAAACATGGTAGATCCAACTCTGCTTGGTTGTTGTTTTTCCTCCCAAGATCTGCTGAGGTTGACTAGGTGCTGCCATCTGCTGTAAAATTACAATTTTACAATCCACACTAATCCTTTAGAGAGAAAAAATAAGTGAAAGAAGTAGGATAATTCTAAGAATCCAAATCAGTGACACAGATGGTTCATTCAGTCATCTAACATGTCTGTGGTGCCTATAACAGTCATGACTAACATGGAACATGTGGCATCTTTAGAAGCAGAGTTGGAAGGCATTTCCTTATGAATGGAAAGATAGCTCAAAATCCAGGTAATATTAGGACTTGTTGGATTGGATTGCAAGTTACCATGATGTCCTGATCAGTACTTGGAATTATATATTTAGGAATACTTTTCCTAGAAGGGAGAGTTGTTACTATTTTCAGTCCAATATTTCTGTTGGTATGGTTCAAAGAAGGGCAAAAATCCTATGGAAGAAATTATCTAAGTCTTGACAGCAGTGTTTTTATCAATCAATGAAATTGTCAGTAAAAATCAGTATTTTGATAGGAACATACTTGTTAACCAGTGTAGCAAACAATTTACATAAGCATAAAATTCAAATATGTAATCTTTTGTCATGATTGGCTAGCTTCTAAAGAGCTGTAGGGCTCTTCATTACTTTTTGATTTATAAGACAACCAAGGAAGGGCAAGGAATTTAGTAGCAATGAAAAAAAAAAGTAAGTCACAATTCAGTTTTGTCCTCCTAATTCTTGACAGAATTGCTCTGTGGCTAATGCACTTGTGTCAATCCAGCATTATACTTTTAGAAAATAAATAGGAATCTGAATTTTACAATTATTTTAGTTAGCAGCAGTGTGTAAATTGTACATCTTTTAAATCTCATAATAAAATTCTTTAATGGGAGATGAACCTAAACAAAACATGGAACTTTGCATAAAAAAGATTTCATGATTTTAAGGAAAAGTAGGATGTTCTCCCTCTCCCCAGCTTCCCCTTTCCCTCTCCTCTCCCTCCCCTCCTCCTTCCCCCAGGTAAATCTCTTAGCAATTCTCCTTTACTACTTACTGCTAGTTCATTCTCTTTTAATTATAGAGTATTATTCAACTTCACACAAGGAAAAACTTAAGCTTAGAGGCTTGAACTGTAACGGTTAAGATCTCAGAATGCTAAAAGAAAATGCATTCTTTCTCCCCTGTTTATCATCCAGTATATATTGTACTGCAATGTGACATTTGCAGTGAATTAAAATTCAGAACATGAGTTTCATTGTGAGAAAGAACCTTTTTGCAAACTGGTGCTTCACACAATATAGTAGGTATCTGTTTCATAGTATAGAGACTATCATATTGCAGGTATGGGAGTAATTCATTCTTTCATGGGATTGTCTGGCAGTAAAAATGCATAAACAGTACCAGTTCACTGCAGGAATGTGCAAAATTTAATTTGATTTCAACACTGATAGCTGTATTTTAATATTGAAAATTATATTAAATCATCTAAAATAAGGGAGTTTGAGGTGATGCTATCAAGGTTTTGATGAGGTTCAGGATTTCTACATGCTAAATTATTCTTCTCAATTGATGTCCTCCAGATCTTTTAAAATAGCTCTTAGATTTTAGCTATTATGGTCAATTGCTTAGAATTCTTGTTTACCTATTTATTTTTGCTAGGCTTGTAAAGCACTCCAATCATATACTAACTCTGAGCAGCTTAGCTATCATGTTTAAACAGGATTCAAACAAATGAAATAAATAGCCATCAATAATGGTAGCTCCAAAATTTTTGAAGGCACTGATTCATGAAAGCTAGCCAGATTATTTTATGTTTACTTCTACAGGTTTTCCTATTGGAGATTATTGCTATCCTCCTATTTGAGATGCAAAAGTACTTCAACAAACTTGAAAAATTCCGAATTCATAATTGAGATATTTCTAGTAGACTTTTTAAATGAATTGTCTCTATTAATATATAACAGTATGCCATGGTCTGGCATAAGAGATGAGATTTCGATTATCATGAGAGAAGACATATTTTAATTTCAAAGAAATTTAGGCATGTGGGTTTAACAATCTAGGGTTTGTCTGGAATTTCAACCAATAAAAATCAAGTTGCTCCTATACTGATTACTAATGTAGAATTTTGCAAAACTTTGAGTCTCTTTTCAGTTGAAACTCATATAACTATAAAGGAAAACTTTGCTATTTATGGAGTCTAATGTTTTATTTTTATAATATAAATAATGTGGAAGGGTTTTGCCTTTATTTCATGATTTTCCTGTATTGCTTGTATGAGTTTTACAACTTTCCAATAGTACTTTGGGTATCTTCAATGATATTTCTATATATACTTCTCCCATCCACCACTAGCCAAGCCTATTGGGGTATAGTAGCTGTGTCTTGCAAGTTGCTCATAGTAGGGCTATTGTTGAGAACAAAAGCTATAAACCAAACAAGCTGATTTTGATAATTACCCTATTGAAAAGTTAAATTTGTCAAACTTAGAAGCTGATACAGAAGTCTAATGAAATCATGAATGTAGAGATAAGGACAATTAGAATGATATCAGTATTTAACTGGAAATCATTTAGCCCTGGAACACTCTGCACACAAATATGGGCATTACCTTATCTCCACCTTTTTGTGATGAAAGTTTTAAATGCCTGAGAATTTGCAATAGATTCAATTTCAGAACAAGGACTATTGTTTGTGGTTATTCTTTTTCACAGATTAAAGAACAGTAATCTGTTTAGAATTAAGAGAGCATTTCTAAACAACCATTATAATATTGCATAAATGTTACTGGATAATAACTACAGCACCATTCCCCAGCCAGTACCTTCCAGTTGTGGTGCAACAACTGCCATAATCCTATAGTCAAATTGAGAATTATGCAGATTGTAGTCCTAACACATATCAGGGCATCAGATTAAAAACAGTGCTTCCAAAGCGAGATATAATTGCTTATTCAGGGCCTGATTTACATGTTGTAGAAATAATCAGCAATCCTTCATGATCTTAGTAGAAATATGATGACTTGCAGTTGTACATTTTGTTCATGGATTGTATCAGCTGTGGAAAGTACGTCATGCAGTAAGCCGGCTCATAGGCTGGCACTCTGAGAATGTCCCCACTTGGTTTTTGGCAAGAATCCCTTTGGAAATTTTGATAAGACACCCTTTTTCTCTCCCTCTAGGTCATCATCTTGCAGAACTTCAGGAACAGCTGCAACTATGGCCACCTCTGCAAGTTCCCATTTGAGCAAAACTATAAAACAAATGTACATGAAGCTGCCTCAAGGTGGCAAGGTGCAAGCTATGTACATATGGATTGATGGAACTGGTGAATTCCTGCGTTGTAAAACCCGGACATTGGAACAAGAGCCCAAGAACATTGAAGGTAAGCAGATTTGGGGTGAGAGCCTTTTGGGACATCAATCAAGGAGAGATCCATCCTACCCTGTTTCCCCGAAAGTAAGACACCCTCCGAAAATAAGACCTACTTACAGTTTTGCCTCTCACTGAAATATAAGGCGTCCCCCGAAAATAAGTCCTCCCCGATAATAAGGCCTCGGACTTCCGGTTCTGGGCGGCCTTGGTGGAAAATAAGACGTCCCCTGAAAATAAGACCTAGTGCATCTTTGGGTGCACAAATTAATATAAGACAGCGTCTTATTTTCGGGGAAACACGATAGAACCAAGGAGAAATTTTTTGACAACAGTTAATCAGTAGAATGACTTGCCTCCAGAAATCGTGGATGCTCCAACACTTGGAGGTATTTAAGAAGAGATTGGGCAACCATTTGTCTGAAATGATACAGCTTTTCCTGCTTGAGCAGGAGATTGGACTGGAAGACTTCCAACTCTCTTATTCTGTTATGCAAGTCACCATTGTGACTTTGATTTTATTAATGCTGAGTTTTGACCAACAGCTATCAAACCAAGTACTACTATTACCACTGCAAGGAATTGAAAGTTTAAGTACCTCCTTGGCTTTTATTTTTAATACGCAGTCAGGACAAAAAGCCAAAACAACAGCAGCCTCCACTGTCTTAGACTTAGGCTAGAGTCTTAGAGATGCTCTCATGGCCATGTAGTCTATAAAACTAGGATAACTTATTTTTGAGTAGATGCACATTAAATAATTCATGGAAGAAATATGGCAGAATTAACAAACACTAAAATTAGTTGTCTGCCACAGTCATTTCCTTTCTAGCTAGACTCTTGGTTGAGTTTCAGATTGGTGAAAACATGCTTGTGTGAACTGAAAAGCACTGGTCATCTTAATAGTTTTCTTTTGGGACATCCTGACTAGAACTGTGGTTTTGAGTTCTCAGATAGACTTTTTCTCCTCTGACATTCCCTATAATTGGAACCCTCTTCAGAATATCTACTTGATATCCTATTTCCCCCTTTCCAATTAGTTTCCTTTGACTAGAACTGAAAGTTCAGTACGTTATATTGTATTTGTTAACGTTCGTTCTCTCTTAGCTTCTCCATTCACTTCATCCCTGTTGACATAGAAACTATAGGCACTTTGGACTAGAGACCGGTTTCATTCTGGGATAGGGAATGCTATATCTTTGATAGTTTTCCCAAAATAAATAATTTATCCATAAAATAAGATTCAAACCAAGTTACTACCGTAGTTATCCAATGTTTTTCAGTATTTCATTAAAATCATATTATTTTCTCACAATAGGAGGACATATAACCAAAAGGGGTAGAATTGATGAAATTCGGAAAAACCAGGAGGAAACAGTGTACAATTGTTAATAGTTGGTAGAGGAATTTCTTAAACTCCTCTTCATATCTATTATTTCTTCTGGTTTTGTTCTCAACTACTTTTTTTTCAAAAATAAAACTGCATAGCTCAGAAAGGCATACAAAGATGTGCATATCCATTTCATCCAATCTTTACATTACAAATAAAACTGTAATGTGTGCTAAATGTGCAAGAAGGCAATAATAAACAGGAACAACAATTTCATTTCTAAAAGAAATTATGTTATTTTGACGAATAGGATGAAATGCATTATGCTTATATGAAATACATTTCATACTTACAGATGATGTAAATAAATAAAAATAATACATATATATATGCTAAATAAAATAAATGATGGAATGGGCATAGCTTTTTCCAGTTGTGTTATTTTTTTATTAATCTGTGTGACTGCTGCATTGATTTTGAATTATGGATGCATTCTTCAAATCCATATTTGGATAAGAAGGTGATTTAAATAACAAACTATTTCTCTGTTCTCTAATTTCTAAGCGATATACTTAGCACAAGTTTTTTTACCCTGTCTCAAACTTCTATGCCACCATACATTGTGAAGCATGTCTGGAGAGCATTAGTGCATCTGGAGAAAGCTATGCTAGAGAACTGCAGCCAAAATGTATTATTTCAATCAAACCTCACCTTTTCTTCAAGACTATCAGTTTGCCAGGCCTGAATGGTAGAGCACTTCCTCACAGGATTCTGTCTTGTAATAAAGAATTCCTTGGCCCTTAGTTGGTTCCTTGAAACATAGATAGCAGGAGCTTGACTTTTGGCTGTTTGCCTCCCATCATTTTCAAAACTTGATCACTGCCCATTTTGGGCCCTTTTTTTGAAGCCATCGTGCCCTACAGCAGTGCTTCTCAACTTCGGCAAGTATGCAACACCCACAATTCTGGCTTAGCTGAGAAACGCTTTCTTCTCCCTCTAGAGTCCTACTGGGGAAAGAAACACTGCCTTTTTTTCCTTCAGCTTTTCTTGAGTGCTTGTCAAGGTAATTTATTGACTGAAAAATAAACCTGTTTGAGGATTTGAAACAAAAGCACTGTCCCTTTTCTTCAGATTCCCCCAAAATTACAATAATAAATTACAGAACCAACCATTTGCTGTCCTTTCAATCATCTCAAACAGATGGCCCTATTCTGTTTGATGGGAAGTCCTCTCCATACTGCGGTCCGTTTAGCTTGCTTTCTAGCCGCCCCCAAGTGCACAAACTTTCAAATGGGGACAACTTTGTGGGACAACAACATCGGCCCAAATCCTTTTAGGAAATGTACCTATTGCTCTGATTTATGTGAACAATACAGATGGACAAGAGAGTATATACAAAAACTTGGTCTTTTGCTTGACTCAGAATATCACCCCCTCCCAGTGCAATCCAGAGCATGAGGATTTTTTCCCTGGTTGCTATGGAGCTAGCCAGAGATGGTTATGAAACCTGCCCAGTGTGTATAGCTCATTAGGAGAATTTAGTGAAAGGTTTTGTTTTTATTCAGAAGTGGCTGACACAACTTATTAAATCATTTCACCACCTTCAGCATATGAAAGAGATCAAACTGATTAAGTAGATTAACCACTTTAATGCCAGTTGGCCTATGCTTATTTATTCATTAGTCTTCTATTGACAGTTTATCAGTACTGAGTACCTTGGGCTAAGAAATGCATGCATTTTTTGTGGCAATGAAAATTCCAATATGAGAAATGCTATAACCCTTGAGTATAGTCAGAGGTTTTTTTAATTACTCTTATTTCCATGTTTTGATGTTTTTTCTCCCCTGTAATTTTATAATATATACTTGAACTAAGAAAGAGAGCTTAGCAACAAGCCACAGGCAAGAGCCAAGAACAGATGTTTCATTGCAGATCATTCACAGTTGCCAACTGTACTCACAGTGGTTTAAAGCAAATCTTTCTATAAAACTTTGTTTTTTTAAATTATAAATAAAATAATAATCCTGGAGGTTGTCTGATGGTAGAAGTAGGCATTAATATAAAATCTTTGCAGTAAGCTGATATAGCAATAGCAATAACACTTAGACTTTACAGCACTCTCTGAGCGGTTTACAGTGTCAACATATTGCAACCAACAATCTGGGTCCTCCTTTTACCGACCTCGGAAGAATGGAAGGCTGAGTCAACCTTGAGCCCCGTCAGGATCAAACTCTTGGCTAAGGGCTGAGTTAGCCTGCAATACTAAATTCTAACCACTATGTCACCGTGGCTCCTCTGCATTGAAGCATCCTAAATGTTTCCTTGAGCTGCTGGCCAATGAATATCTGAAGTTAATTTTTAGCTCACTGGGGACATGTTTAAATTTATTTTGCAGTGGTTACAACTGTTAAACGTTAGTACCATTAGCAAACATTAGCTATGCCTACTCTTAAGATTATTAGTGGCAACTAGTTATGGCAGCTATCTACAGTTTTACACTTTGGAATATGTAGTTAGTTGTACGTTCACTAACTTTAGTGGATTAATTCTCATTAATGAGTATAATGTGATGTATATTTTTATTGATGTACACATTTGATGAATCATTGTGTGAGTAACAGCAGCAGCAAAATCAAATAGTACAGGCTTGTAAGATGTGTGGAAATGGCCTAACTACAGTCTTATTTCTTTTTTCAGACCTACCAGAGTGGAATTTTGATGGCTCCAGCACTTTCCAGTCTGAAGGCTCAAACAGTGACATGTATCTTGTGCCTTCAGCTATGTTTCGAGATCCTTTCCGCAAAGACCCAAACAAACTGGTTTTATGTGAAGTTTTAAAGTACAACCGCAAGCCTGCAGGTGCGTTCCAGCTTTGGTCTTTTAAAGCTTCTGTCCTGACAAGGCAAAGAAGTGCAGAAAATCTCCACGTCATTGAGATGAATAATAAGCCAGAGATTTAGTCCTTCTGTTGTGCACAAAAAGCACCCTTTTTGGCATGCCTTGCCTGGAGAACAGTGTGTTTAATGTTTTGAGAAAATATGACTGGAGTTTAGACTATTAAAGCTGATAGCCTCAGGTCATGAATACTAAATGAAATCTCCCTTCCATACATAAAGATATCTGGAAGAGGGTAACTCCATAATTCATTCTAAATTGGGAAGGACTGTGCCTTTTTCTGATTAATGAAATTTTAAAGTTTTGGTGTCGTTTTTTTGCCATGTTCTCAACTCACTGGGCAACAAAGAACAAGTATTTTTAACACTGCTTCCCCCTCCTTTCACTGTTCACAATGGTAACTTTAAATAGGGACTTGCAGTCTTGCTGAAGATAAGGATTCTGGCCAACACCTAGCAAGATCATTTAAAACAATGGTCGCCAATCTTTTGGATCTCAGGGACCGCTAACTTCATAATTTAAAATACAGCAGACCACCAATATGAATTTTTTAAAAAGATACATTTGTAAAATAATGATCAGAGAACTTCCATTTTATTAATATAAAAGGTACCTATTTAATATAAAAAATTAGAAAGTTTAATTAATTATAACAAAATCCTAAATGCTTATTTAATCATAACAAAACCTTTAAGTTTTTTAATTGTAGCAAAATTATTAGTTTGTTACAAAATAATTGAAGTTTCTTTAAGTATTACACATTTTAGTGTGATAATTGTTCCTGCTTGAGAGACAAAGAATGAGAGACAGACACATAGAGATAGAGAGAATGAGACAGAGACACACAGAGAATGAGAGACACAGAGAGAGACAGACAGACAGACAGACAGACACACACAGGAACCATACAACTATGCAAAAAAATAATCTCCAGATTTTCCCGCAGACCATCAAAATTTTCTTGCGGTCCACAGGTTGGCAACCACTGCTTTCTTGGGTATTTTTAGCAGACTTTAGAAACAGGATCTTCTTCATCCTTCTTTCCCATTTTTTCAGCTATCTTCTGTTAAAAGTCAGAAGTGCACCTCTCTGCTCACATTTGGAGAGCTTATTAAAATATGTATTTTCCCTAAGGTAATAATTACTTCAGAAAGTATATGCCAGCCATGTTATTCTAACATTTTATTTTTAACGAGCTTTCTTCTGTAGCTTTGTTTTGATTAGCATTTTTCCAATGGAGAAGATATAGCTGATAAGTTTACATTATTGGAGCTTCATTTGCCAGCTTACACATGAGCAAGAGCTACTTTATCACTATCAAAGAATATTATCCCTTTTTGATCACAATTTGCCACACTATGGAAATGAAGCTCCTCTCTTACATAAGAAGACTAAAATTCAATTCTCATGTGCAAGGAGACTGATTTTTGAGTTACCTTGCTGGGTCTCAATCAAAGGAACTATTTCTCAGACTATGGAAGTTGAAGGAGCTTTGTCTATTGCCATGTGTAAAATAAGGACAACAGTAATTAGGATGCTCAACTCACCAGCCCATCTTGAATCTCACTTTCTGAAAAACCACAGAAAGATTCTTCATCTGAATCCTCATAAAATATTTTAGCCATTTCTTCTGCAACTTCTGGCTTGAAGGTTGGTTTCTTAAAGAGAATAAGCACACTATGTGTTTCCTTCTTTCTCTCTCTTTTTTTTTAATGACAAGCTATTTTCCATAAACTGTTCTGAGAGCAAATCACATTGTACAAGTGCACTACAAGAGAATAGCTTTTGTAACAAAGAAAAATGGTTCAGGAGGTTTACAAATGGTTTCAGAGCTTTTATGGCAAATCATCAGGCATGTTCGGTTAGGCGACATTTCAAAAGGATAGACTAAGTGGCTAATCTACCTCCAACAATTACTACCTAGGAGCACAAGGGAAGAAGTGAAATGAAATTAGAGTTCATACTGTATATTCATATAACTGCTGTACAGAAATGTAAGCAAAGCATTTTAATCACAAATGGGGTATTTCTGAACACCACACATTCAATTTCTGTTTATTCTTGCACCTTTTTACTTACCGTGTTTGCAAAATTATCAGAGCCAAAACTGTCACAGCTATCATCAGAGGATGAAGATGTTTCCATAGGGATTAGCCTAGTATTACGGAATGCTGGGGATTTTCTTTTCCCTGAAAGGTTGCTCTGTAAAATGGACAATGACATCTCAATTAATTATTATAATGTGTTTCCTGTGGGCTGGCCTAATAAAGCTAAATTACCTAGTTTGGTTACAGACTAGATTCAAGTACACATTAGTTTAAAAATGAGATTTTTATCATATTTAGTGCCATTCTGGTAAAACAAGGACAACCTATTAAGCAGGAGACAATTTTACTAATGGCATCATACATATTTCACACTATACAATAGAGACATGTACTGCACTTTTATGAAGTACTTGTCTCATTCACAACATTCAGCAAGGGAATAGTTCCAGTTAAAATTTAACATTCTTTTATAACATCAGTTTACAATTAAAGACAGCATAGCGAAATTGTTAGCCTTATTTTGGCTACGGCCAACTGATAGACAGGTTCAGTAAAGGGTAGCCACACATTCTTCATCGGCTCAACTCAATCATTCTTGTGGATACATTATCATAAACAAAATTAATTCAGATTTAGTCATGATCCAGGTTGGGATTTCATAATCATATATCTAATTTGTTGACTCTTTAGTTTAGAATGGCAAACTAAAAGGTTTGTCAGTCAGAAGTAAAATGTCATTTTTAAGATGGAATAAAAGATGCCCCATGCACAGGTAGACTTCGGATATGATAAAGCATTTCTGCAAAAAAAATCATATAAACCTTCTGCCTCAAATACCTTTTTACCCATATGACCAATTTATCACTCTATTCTAATTTTAAGTATATAGATTTTTTTTCTTCCCTAAGAAGCAGTAAGGCCCAATAAATACAGTAGATCTTGCGTCTGATAAAATATATACTGTAAGGACAAATAAAAGTTAAATGGAAGTACCTGGATTAATTAGATAGCTGTTAAAAATGAAAAGGCCCTATAAACGCACAACTGTTTTTCAAAATGGAAGTTTTTTATCAGTAAGTGTAACGGATATTATACTATAGGACTCATTAGCAATATACTAGAAAACAGAAGAAAGGAATGGAGGAAGGCGAACACAGCTTAAAAAAAAGTGGCAACTGTCAAATTGCTAATATTGGCAGAATCCACAACACCTATTTTTAAGGTAACAATGCCAAAAAGGTAATAAGACAACTAAATTATGGTATAACTCTGTCACCTTAGCACATCTCCCTAAATGTCTCATTCCCTGAGGCCTATGAATAAATAAGCTGACAATTACCTACAGGGAAAAAAGTGCCAGTGTTTCGGATTAAGACAACTGAGTGCCACTATGTCATGTTTCCTGGATATCTTTGAACCAGCAACCACAGGCTAGCCTACCTCACAAGGTTGATTTGAGAATAAAATCAAGGGGAGGTCACCATTTACACAGCCCTGAGAATGCAGAGGGAAAACAAGCTGTTATTTTTCAAGCCAAATGAGGTTAAGAAAAAAGTGAACCTGTTTTTCAGAAACAATTTTTTTATTGAAAACTGGAGATGGGTTCTTGTCAAGAGTTTATCTGAGTCAATATTCAACTCACCTATTTGCATGTAAAGACAGCCAAGTGTCATTAATAGGCGTAATCACAATTTGTGACTACAGTATTGTCCCCTACTGCTATCAATAGGAGAACAGCAGCTTCCCTCCTTGAAACTGACTAAAAACTATGTATTTCTCTCAATTGAACCTCAGGCTTAGGGCATTTCTGCTTCTTTCTTCTTTTCTTTTTACATCACCAGAGAAAACCAAAAAAAAAATTCACTCTGGAGTTCTACTTCTGTCAAAATTCTGTCTCACAAACATCCATTTGGGATTGAAGAACAGGAGGCAGAGGACAGGACCTAAAAGCCATCTTTTCAAGGCCTTCCCTGAATGAAAGGGAGCAGTCCATATTTTGAACATCTGCCAACCGTTTGTCTGATTATTCACCGGATTTGTGCCCCAGCTTTCATCCAGGAGTTAGCAAACCCTCCTGCAGTCACACAGAGGAAACAGGCAAGTTCTGCCATGGGTGATGTGCTTCCCTTCTCAAAGGAAGAAGGACTTAGGAAGTTTCTTCCACCCTCTTTTGGCGGCAGGCACAAAGGCACCGAGCAGAGTGGTTTCAGTCCCCCCCCCCTTGTACTCAGCTTAGGGCAGAGGTGTCCAACCTTGGTCCCTTTAAGGCTTGTGGACTTCAACTCCCAGAATTCCTCAGCCAGCAAAGCT